>JARVJO010000002.1:21695674-21714096 GCA_031762555.1 Cynodonichthys magdalenae
TGTATCTCTGTTGCAACCTGCTGATGACACTCTGTGACACTCTAAGCTCAGCGGCCACTTCTGTCTGAGAACGTCCTGTTTAAAGCATCACAATAAGGTACTGTTGATCCATAGGTGTCGTCTTGGTCTCATGATGTCAAAAAGTGAACAGCACGATGAGGATGACTGTTTAAACACCAGCTCTAACTGAACCAGGACATTTATTGGTCATTCGAGGATCAAACAACTGTTGTAAATTCTGATGTTAAGCTCCTCGTTAGAGAACAGCAACTTGTGCAAAAAGTACTGAAACATTTAACAGTTGGACATGTGCATTAAGTTCACCTGTAAAGGTTTGAATGTATTTTAGGCTCGTCCTGAAATTTCACCCAAAAGCCGAATATCCATAACTTTATAGTGTATATTTTAAAAAAATGTTTCTTGAATTTTATGCCAGAAATAAGCAAAAGTTTTAGATCTGAAAGAAACTAATTTTTTTTTGCGTGATGGCAGCTGATTATTGCCTGCTGCTGGTGTTGAATGCTGTTTTTGTTCGTCCTTTTATTGTGTTAGCAAAATATTTAATGGACCACTGGACAAATATTAACCCTCATAAGGTCTTCCAGGTGAAAAAAATCAGCCATGCATTTACACTCGTCCATGTTATTTATTTACTTTTAGTGTTGTCGGTGTGTTTCTGACAAATCCTAATAATTCTTAAAATATGTATTTTAAACACTCAAGCCTCACTGTAACTTCACATCGCTCTTGCGCTAAGGGAAAATGTCGGCCACGTTCAAAACTATTAATCCAATTTTTCTGCCCATATTTGCCATTTTTTACAGTAATTCATCCTTTCAGTATTTTTTTATTTTTTTTTACTTCTCTTAAAGGACCTGAGGGTTAATAAAGCTCAAAGTAATCAGTAGTTCTACATCTACGGCTGACTAAGTTTTTAATTCAACCTGATTAAAATTTGTCTCAGCTAATTAACCTTGGATACGGTTTAAAACAGTTCTACATATATTGAGCTAGTATTTGGTGTGGTAGTAGCTGATACTCGCCCTCTACACATTTGAAGCAGTGCACATTTGTACAATGTTTGCTTAAAACAATGTGTTAATTGTTGAGGCTTGACTCTGTCAGTAAAATATCTCATGAATCACTGGACACATACTTATGAAACTTTCCTAAAGTTACAACTGTTTTTACAGCTCTTGAGCTAAAACTTGGTGTAGTAGTAGCTGAGAGTCATGGCTGACATACTTCTCTAACACAGCAGCACAAAAATGTTTAACTCAGTCTCTTGATTTAAAACTGGCAAGAAAGGCAGCAGTTGATGTGCAAATATTTAATAAATACTAGATCTTTCTATAGATGGCTGGTTTTGAATTGATAAAAAATAGTAACCTATAAAAGTAAATTATCAGCTACATATTATATGTAGCTGCTGTGTTCCTGCGTTTGACCATATGTAATTTGAACATTTGAGGTTAACCTGTTTAAACTGCAACATAACCCACAGAAAGCCCTGTCCAATCAGAACAAAATGATATAATTTGTTAAATATTGCAATTGTTTTTGTGTCACTCTCCTCTTTAACTTATCAGATTCAATCTGAATGTCAAACATTTCTATTTGATTTATGAATTCACATGCCAAGTTTTTTTTTTAACTTCCTGTCCATTTTGAAGACCTGGTGGTAAAGGTAGCAGCTGTATAAGTTAAACTTATTTTAATGACTTGGTTTAAACCAGGGGTGTCCAATCCTGCATATTTCAGATGTTTCTCTGCAGCACACCTGATCTGAATGAATGTTTAACAGGCTTCTGCAGAACTTGAAGAGGTTATTTGATCACTGAATCAGGTGTGTTTGAGCAGAGAAAACAATATAAGCAAGTGGCCCACTAGAACCATGAATGGACACTTTCTCAACTACTGGGTTTCTTCAAAATCCATTGTGTATTTGTGGTTCAGTCTTAAAAACTGAATCTGAACATTTTTCCACAGAATTCACACTTCAATAGATCTAAATTTAATGTCAATCTGAATCAATATGACCCAGAAACCTCTTGTAATAATTTTACATGTATTTGTTTATTGGTGGATTCTGCTTCACCTTTTTCCAAAAGCAGTCAGTGTTGGTTTCAGATTGATCAATCCTTTTTTTTTTTTTTGACAAAAAAGTTTTAACATTACTTTTTTTTTTTTTTTTTAATAAAAGGTACGTTATCAGTCGGAACACTGTTTGGTTTCAATTGCAACAGAGGTTCAGGATGTTCCCAGAATGTTTGGTTTATACCGGTTTTTTTATTTATTTTATTTTTTTGCCAAGAATGCAGACCTGTTTAATGGTGAAGTAATTACGGTCTAAAGAAGCTTAAAGAAGTAAAGGAGATAAAGAGCCTCACCCTTGAAAGAAGACACGGTGTTCTTTAGTAATTGTGTGGGAGGGTGAGCTGTCTTCTTTTTTTTTTTTTTTCACACTTCAGTTTCAAACTGTGAATCTGTTTAAAGATGAATCACCAGAAAAAGAAACACAAGCCTTATTAAAGCAGATAAAGAACCAGCTAAACATCTGGAAAGAAGACATATTTCAGTCTTTTACCAAATGTGCCCGTTTAGTTTTTTTTATTAATTTAGACTTTTAAGAGGATTTCCAAAAGTAAACCCATTTTTCTTATTGTTTTTGTAATTTACTATTAATTCCATATATAACACATTAAAATGTTTTTATTAGTAAAATGCGACGTGTAATACCTCCACCCAGTGGTGGAATGCTCAGTAATCTTTCATGTGACAACAGTCTTGTTCTCTGTGGAAGTGTAATGGATTTCACGGTTTAATGGATTTTAGTACTTTTCCATGTGCTAATTTGATAACGTCTATTTTTGTTTTAATTAAAATAAATACTTGGAAAAATCCCATTATGTGGCAGGTTGTTGTTGATACTTTTTTGCTTTTAAATTGTGTATTTTAAAATGAGTTTAGGATTAGGGTATGCCTTCTAATGATCTGATGAACTAGGTTTTTACTTTCCTGGCTTTAACTCTAATCGTTGGTAATTTATTGACTAATGTGCCTTTCAGCAGTCTAAGGTAAGTGTTTTTAAAAATCCTATTTTGTGCAAATTTTTTATTCATAAACTAAAAATGCCTTTTGTCTAAATGCAGTGTGAACACTGAATGGCTGGTGAAATAATTCAAAACAGTTAAAATCTAAATATTGGCTAAAACCTAAAAATAGTTATAAATGGTAGCACAAGAAAACAAATTGAGCATGTAAGCTAAAGCATATTTCAGGCTAGAAGTTAAAAGTGGCAAAAAGCTAGCTAGAAGCTTACAGTAGCTAAAAAAAAATCTGTTGCCTCAAAGCAGCAGAAGACTAGCTTTGGCAGCAGAAGCAATAAAAAAAGCAGCTGGGGTTTAAACAGTGAAAGCTAACAAAAGTGAAATAGCTAAAAGCTTTAGTATTAAAATGTAAGACATAATACTGTAGCAGATTTAAGTGTTTTGAGAAAACTGAATACATCTCAATGTGTTTTGTTGGTAAAATGTTTATAAATAAAGTTTGTTGAAAAGAATAAGTCACTGATAAAAAATACTCTCATCTCAAGCTGTTGAATGGATAAAATGGCACAAAACATGCAGATTTATTTAGATGGCAAGAAAATACGAGAAAATTTAAAATCAAAACCATAGCAGCTTTGTTTTGAGGCGTTTCGATTAGTATACTTGCATTTTCAAGGAGCACGTGAACGCAGCACAAACAAAGTTTATTGTAAACAAAGCCGAAACGTTTGGTCAACCATTTGTAGTGAATAATTAAAGTAAGAGATTTAAGAAAGAATCATGGGTTCCTCAGCTCATGTCTAGCAAAACGTGAACAGGAATCCGCGGCCAATTGGCTGCCGGTGCGGCTTCTCCACCCACCAGCAGGTCCAGAGAGCCGGTGATGTCGCAGTATGGCAGCTGGCCTGTAACCGTTAGCCTGGCGCGAGCCTCCTTTTGGGATTAAATATTTTCAAACTATCAGAAACAACATGGCGGCCGTGCTTATAATGAAGACGTCGCTGAGGAAACTGCCACCGACCTTGGCCCGGCAGGTATTTGGCTGCTGTTACCACACCGAGAAAGGGGTATTTGGGTACCGACCGAAACAGCACGTCAGCACGGAGCACAGCGTGCAGCTAGACCTGATCGCTGAACTGAATCGAGGTCAGTATGGGGTTAAATTACGGCAAATAAGCCACGACTAGCTATAGTTCCGGCTCGAACGTCAATAACAAATTTATTATGCTGCACTAAGCATCGCTTAAAAATAATATAGCTTTGTGTTTCTAACTAGCTACTTTTATTAGGATGTTTAGTGTCGAGTAGTCTGCTAGCGGAAATACTAGCTGCTTGGCACCGAGAGTACAGACGGGTCTCTGACATGTGGTGGTTTCTGCTCAGAACACGGTCTAGCTCGTCTGGTGGAGGCATACAGGATACATGGACACAAGGCTGCTAAAATTAACCCCTTACTGCCCCAGAAGCCTGTTGTTGACGGAGTCCCGGAGATCGAGATGTTGGCCGGAAACGTGAGAGGAACATTGAACACAACAGGTGAGGGTCCCAGGATCAGGGTTCTTATCAACACACTGATGAAACTATAAAAATGTTTGTTTATAAAATCAAGCCTAACTATTATAGTTCATGTCAAGTTTTCCAAAGAAAATAGAAAATCCTTAATATATTTTTCCCATTTTGACCCCAAAGCTAATTAAGATAGTGTCATTCACATCACATCCACTCATTCAATCCCAAATATTCAAATATTCGGGATTAAAAATTGATTCATTATTTGCAAGACATTAGCGTTGTGAATCACACTCTCTTGTAGTTTGTCTCCAAGAAATTTGATTGGTTCTTCTTGAAGAGTTTACTGGCGGTTTGCAAAAAACCTGAATGGTGTGCATCACCACTGTATAAATTAAACAAATTTTGTGATTCTAATAAAGGAAAAACTTATAAAAATGACACTAAGATATACCTTCATGTGGAGAAAACTTTGCAGATTCTGGCGCCAACCATTCGTGAAGTGTCATATAAAATAAAGTGACAGCTAAAATAATGCTGAAAGTGGTTGCTGACTGAAGTTAATAGCATACTCTTCGTCAATGAAACCCTTGCTGATTGGTTGTATCGCCACGCGACGGCGACAAAAGATGAATATTTTTCAACTCTCTTGTGTCACATCGTAAGCCTGCGTGTG
The DNA here is from genome assembly GCA_031762555.1 of Cynodonichthys magdalenae. NCBI lineage: Eukaryota > Metazoa > Chordata > Actinopteri > Cyprinodontiformes > Rivulidae > Cynodonichthys > Cynodonichthys magdalenae. The sequence goes on from JARVJO010000002.1 coordinate 21,700,910, forward strand.
CACGTCTACGGGTACAAGCTTGAAATTTCACACAAACAACTTTTGCTGGTCTCTTGGGTGGAGGAGGGCAAGCGATTGTCGCCTCATCCATAGAAAATGAATGGAGGGGAGGGGAGCGATGTAGAGCCCATAAAACAGTCTTCAAAACAATGCTTCGGGGGAGGGATGCTCTTTGGGGTGGGAGCTCGGCTGCAGGGAGGCGCAATGTACAAATAGGCGGTTCTTTGTACCAGCAAGCGTTTAGGCAGCTCCATATGGCTAAAAAACGAGATTCAAGAATTTCTCAAGCATGCATGAGTCAAAGCAACGCTCTGGGTATGTTTTTGATGAGAAAATGACATAACATGAAATAAAGCTCACCCTTTATTTCTGTCTAGTAATGTAGCTTGAGAGAATCCACCCACCCATCCACCCATTATCAATAACCGCTTCTTCCTTTCAGGGTCACTGGTTCCCATATCCAACATTAACAATGCGAGGGGCGGGGTACACCCTGGACAGGTCGCAAGTCCGTCACAGGGACACATAGAGACAAACAAGACAGACAACCACTCACACCTAGGGACAATTTAGAGTTATCAGTTAACCTAACAGTTATGTTTTTGGTCTGTGGGAGGAAGCTGGAGTGCCCAGAGAGAACCCACGCATGCACAGAGAGAACATGCAAACTCTACCCAGAAAGGTCCTTGGGCCGGGATTTGATCCGGCGACCTTCTTGCTGAGCGGCATCAGCTCTACCAACTGAGCCACCGTGCTGCCCCTTAGAGAATTCAGACATTAAAATAATGCTAAACAATGAGGGTCCTGGTGCGTCTCAATAGAGAAAACTAAACAAACCAAACAATGGGGATTTAAAAAAAAGGTTTTCTACAAATCTTGTGATCTACTGGTCAATCGTGATCAACGTAATGGGCACCCCTGCTTTAATAAATACTAGTACTTTATTTGGATTACTAGACATGAGTCTCAGGCATTCATAGTATAACATCTGTTTAAAATGTCCAAATGATGCTGACTCTTGTGAGTGGCTCACTCCCAGCTTATGTTTGTCATTTTAAGTACAAACCTGACATGTCTGTATACTTTGTGGGTCTGCTCCTGAAGGTCTGAGGCACTTTGGAAAGCCCCAGGCCTCAGTGGAAGAGGTTCAGGCTTACCTGGAAGAAACTTACTGCGGGCACCTGTCAGTGGAGACGGGCCAGCTGAGCAGTCTGGAGGAGAGGCAGTGGTTCGCAGACCACTTTGAGGAGCTGAAGAGTAAAAGCTTTTCTCCAGAGGAAAGGAAGCACCTGGCTAAGCTCATGCTGGAGTCTCAGGTTTGTCCAAGAAGACGGGCAAACATAACGTCCACATGCTGGGTTAGAGAGGAAAAACCAACATGTTTTTATCTGATCTCATTTCTCTTGCAACACACAGGAATTTGACCACTTTCTGGCTACAAAGTTTGCTACTGTGAAGCGTTATGGAGGAGAGGGAGCAGAGAGCATGATGGGATTTTTCTACGAGCTTTTCCACCAGTCGGCCCACACCGGAGTCACAGACATCGTCATCGGGATGCCTCACAGGGGGCGACTCAACCTCCTGACAGGCCTGCTGAAGTTTCCACCAGAGGTTAGACACACAAACGCTGACAATCAGATCATGTTCAAAAATGCAGACGAAGTTAAGCTGAGACTGAGAACGGTCGCCTGGTGTTTCTCTCCAGCTCATGTTTCGTAAAATGCGAGGCCTCAGCGAGTTCCCCGACACCTCGCCGGCTATTGGGGACGTTCTGTCCCACCTCACCTCCTCAGTGGAGTTGGATTTAGGAGCGAGGAGTCCTCTTCATGTCACCTTGCTGCCTAACCCGTCCCACCTGGAGGCCATCAACCCCGTGGCTCAGGGGAAAACCCGCGCAAGGCAGCAGCTCAGGAAAGAGGGAGACTATTCGCCAGAGGATAACGCCCAGCCTGGGGACCAGGTCGTCTGTCTGCAGGTACTGCATCACAACTTGACTTCTATTACCTCATTCTGATGGAAACTGCAAAGTTTCTTATATTTTTGTCACTTTGATTCCCACTGAGATCAGCAAATTAATTCAGAACAACTCACCCGTGATGATTCCTCAGGTGGACAAGGTGCAGACAATGACGGATACGTTCATAGGTATCTGCGTAAAGTAAGGGCATAGTTGTGGAACAATGTCAGCTGTTGCTTTGCCGGATGACATCACCACAAGAAGAACTGTGAAGCGTGTGTTTTTGAGGACAAACCAGCTGAATGGGCTTCATGATTTCCATAAGTCACCCACGCTACTTTCATTCATATGCCAGCTTCAGTGTGCATACATGTCAACCCCTTCAGATGTTAACCTTCAAAAATCTGTAATTAGCGCAGAGGAGCAGAGAGATGACAGTGAGAGGTGGGGAACTGATTTCTAGTGGCGGAGCAGGTTAAGACATTGTTGACTTTACTGGTTTTTTAATGTCCTGCAGGCTTTTAGAGGTAAAAACAATTTGAAACTGTGTTTCTCTATATGTCTGTATACCTGCAAAATGTGGGAAAATCTTACAGACAATCCATCCAACTGGACATGTATGATTGTAAAAGTTGCACACTCTTTGCTACATGAGGCCCCTGGTGTTTTTTTTTTCTCCACAGATCCACGGTGATGGCTCCTTCACAGGTCAAGGGATTGTTCCCGAAACCTTGACCATTTCAAATCTCCCCCACTACAGAGTCGGGGGGAGCATCCACCTCATTGTGAACAACCAGGTGGGTTACACCACTCCGTCGGAGAGAGGAAGATCCTCTTTGTACTGCAGTGATGTTGGTGAGTTACTCAAACCTGTATCAGACATGATTCTACTCACACAAACTAAGCAGCATTTTTAGTCGCAAATGTTTTACTCCCCCGTAGGTAAGATGGTGAACTGTGCTGTGATCCATGTAAACGGTGACGATGCAGAGGAGGTGCTGCGGGCCGCTCGGCTGGCTGTGGACTATCAGCGGCATTTCAGGAAAGACATCGTCGTGGATCTGATCTGCTACCGTCAGTGGGGCCACAATGAGCTGGATGAGCCTTTCTTCACCAACCCAGCCATGTACAAGATCATCAGGTCGGCTCATTTAAACTCTTTGACCGTAGTTCTTAAATCGCTTTACAGATTTACCTAAATGCCTTCTTTCAGTGTTTAACAATGCAGAATTACTTTTAAAAACGTGGAAGTTGTGTTGATCTTTTCAGATCCCGTAAGAGCGTTCCTGACTCCTACTCCAACCAGCTGATCTCAGAGGGTCTGTTGACAGAGGAGCAGCGGACCGAGATCAAGTCTCAGTTCTACGGCATGCTCAACGACAAGCTGTCCAATATGACCCTGTACAGCCCCCCACCCACTAACCTGCAGGGCCGCTGGGGGGATCTGGTGGAACCCCAGGCCAAAGTCACCACCTGGGACACGGGGGTGCCAGTACCCCTGCTGCAGTTTGTCGGAGCAAAGTCGGTGGACATCTCTGAAGAGGTCCAACTGCACAGCCACCTCCTGAAAACCCACGTACAGGTATGGCTGCCATCTTTGTTTTTGTCCAAAGCTTCTGGTTATTCCTGCTGAAGCTTAACCTGGCTTTTATTTTCCTCAGGCTCGATTACAAAAGTTAGAGGAGGGAACCAAACTAGACTGGTCGACAGCAGAGGCTCTAGCTTTCGGTTCTCTTCTCTGCCAAGGTCCGTCAAACAATCTAATATTTATTTCTTATCTGAGCATTGCTGATGTCTAAAATTTGATTTTACTTTAAACAAATTTGGTATTACAGGCTTTAATATTAGAATAAGTGGGCAGGACGTCGGGAGAGGCACGTTCAGTCAACGACATGCCATGGTTGTGTGTCAGGACACAAATGACACGTACATCCCTCTGAACCACATCAGCCCCCAGCAGACAGGCTTCCTGGAGGTAAAACTTTTATAAATACACCAGGATGAAAAGTGACATATTTATGAAAATGATCAGAACCCCAATCCTGGAATAAGTTGGTTCACTGTGAAAAACAAATGCAAAAAGTAAAACTTGTACTTTATGCAGATGTTTAAATCAAGAAATAATTAATAAATCAGAGCATTCTGTTTGTATTTTACATTTCATACAACTTGGTCTGAATTGGGGTTGCAGGCCAGCATGCGTCCCAATCTTACTTCCTGTCATGCCTGCATGTTTTCAGGTGTGCAACAGCCCGCTGTCTGAAGAAGCCGTGCTTGGATTCGAATACGGCATGAGCATCGCGCAGCCGAAGCTTCTGCCCATCTGGGAAGCCCAGTTTGGAGATTTCTTCAACGGAGCGCAGATCATCTTCGACACGTTCATCTCAGGAGGTGAACAACTTATTTTCCAAAATGACACGAAGATGTGAAAATCCTCCCGTGTTTGAAGGGAAATGATTGTGTTCCCAGGTGAAGCCAAGTGGCTGCTTCAGTGCGGGATGGTGATCCTGCTGCCCCATGGATACGACGGAGCAGGACCCGAGCACTCCTCCTGCCGCATGGAGCGCTTCCTCCAGGTCTGTGTGTCACCAGTGATGTAAACCAGGTCACAAATGACAATGCAGTTGCTGTAAGATGTTCATCTTGCAAACTAAACTCGTGGAATTTGTGACTTATTTAATGGTTAAACTTGTCTGTCTGTGATTGGGTGAAAAAAAATCATCAGTTTATTATTATTATTATTATTAAACCGTAAGTTCTGGGTCTGCCTTGAGGTTTTCCTGTCAGTGGGACATGTCTGGAAAACTTCCTGAAAGAGGACCCCCTCCAGATGACAGATCTCCTCACATTGTCTCTAAGGCTGAGTTTGGCCACATTCCTGAAGAAGCTCTTGCATTTTGAATTTCGTTCTTCCGCCCCGTGACGTTAGGCGAGGGGTGGAAAGTAAACCAACCAGTTAATCAAGAGCCTCACCTTTCAGCTCAGCTCCTTCCTCATCACCACAAACTTGAACAATGCCCTCGTTGTTGCATACGAGGTCCCGATCCATCGATCCGTCTCCCATCCTGAGCAAGACTCCTAAATATTTCAGCTTCTCCATATGAGGCAATAACTGAGCTCTACATGGTATCTTGTATAAACACTGAAAATTACTTCGCGTACGACTGACTAAATGTGAAAAAGGTAATACATAAATACTAGTAAAAGTAAGAGTTTTATTCACTGTTGAATTGTGGTGAATAGCTGCCATCTTGACTTTTGAACACTCCCACTTTCCGACAGGAAATTCCCACAGAAGGGAGCGCTCTAATTTAAATTTACGACTTGTAAATGGGAAGTCCCCACTTCCCAGTACAACTGGGCCACAGTAAAAGTAGCTGGTGAAAATGCAGCTAAATGAGCACATTTCACTGGCTGCCAGCTACTTTTGAACACTGTGCACCTGGATGGTGGGAGGCTGTCATTTTAAAATATGCATTCTGGGAGACGTACAGTCCCCTCCAACAGTATTGGAACAGCAAGTCAATATCTCTTGTTTTTGTTGTTTACTGAAGGCATTTGGATTTAAGATCAAACGATGAGCATGAGACAAGAGTTCAGAATGTCAGCTTTTATTTCCTGGTATTTACATGTAGGTGTCTTAAATAACTAAGGATATATCACTGTTTGTTTGAACCCACACATTTTTCAAGTGAGCAAAACTATTGGAACATATGACTGACAGGTGTTGCAGAAAAACATTTTTTAAGGTCAAACATTAAATAGTTCTGTATGACTAGTCTACTTTTTGGCCTGGCTTTAAACCTATAAAGCAAGTTTTTCTTGTAAGAGAGAACAAAACAACATTTTGTGAGAGTTGTGAAGAAAAAAAAAATCAGTCGATGACATCACCAATGACCTCCACAGTTCAGGGCTGAAGGTCTCACAATCTGTTGGAAGAAGACTCAGAGAGCAGAAATATAGAGCCCTTACACAAACATGCAAACCACTCATCAGTAAGAAGAATCAGAAGCCCAGATAGAAATTTGTAAACAAGTAAAGAGATGAGCCACAAAAGATCTAGAAGACAATATTGTAGACTGATGAGACCAAGATTAATCTCTACCTAAGTGATGGAAAGACCAAAGTGTGGAGAAATAAAGGAACTGCTGATGATCTGAAGCACAGAGGCTCACCTGTGAAGCATGGTGCAGGTAATGTCATGGCTTGGGCGTGCATGGCTGCTTCTGGAACAGACTCGTTAATATTTATTAATGATGGAACTGATGATGGTAGCAGCAGAATTAATTTTGAAGTGTACAGAAACAATTCGTCTGCCAATATACAGAGAAATGTATCCAAATTAATCAGAAGAAATTTTATCATGCAGCAGGAAAATGACCCAAAGCACACAACACAACAAAACAAAGGACTTCATCAGGGGATAAAGTGGAAGGTTTTAGATTGGCCAAGTCAATCACCTGACCTGAACCCAATCGAGTATTTCACCTCCTGAAGAGGAGACTGAATGGAGAAACCCCCCTGGAAAAGCATCAGAAATGAAGAATACAACAGTTTGGTGATGTCGATGGGTCGCAGACTTGAGGCAGTCATTGAAAACACAGGTTATACCACTAAAATATTAAATGTTATTTACTTTAAGTTTATTTGTTCCATTACTTTTGCTTACCTAAAAGTGCTGTGGTGTATTACAAACGGTGATATATCCTACGGTAAGTTGTTAAACACATCTACACCAAATACCAGGAAATAAATCTGACATTCTGAACTCTTGTCTCATGCTCATCTTTGGATCTTGAACTCAAATGAACAACAAAAAGAACAGAATTTGACTTGCTGTTCCAATACCTTTGGAGGGGACTGTAGTTTATGATTTTAAAGCAACGTACACTTATTTTAAGACATTAATACATAATTGAAGCTCTTGTGGGCCATATTTGGCCCACGGGCCTTGAGTTTGACATGCGCCCTACATTACTGGTCTTTGCGGGGCTCTTGTCGGACCAAGGGGATGGTTGTAGCGATAGTGGAGCCACCTGTCCTGCTGCTAGAGTTTCGCTCCCCGTCCTAAAGTAATGGTGTTGATGAGCAGGATGCGTGGTTCTGTGGATGGGGCACACTCCTTGGATATTAGAGCAAACACTGACGTTACCTGAACTGTAAACAGTGGTTAACTTCATCATCATCATTGTTTATTTATAAAGCACAATAAAAACCAAAGTGCTGTACAAGAACATAAAATACAAACAATAAACAAACAAAATAAACAATAAAATCAAACAAAACTAAGTTGACTCCTTTGGTCCATCAGATGTGCGACAGTAAAGAGGAGGGTGTGGATGGTGACAATGTGAACATGGCAGTGGTGAACCCCACCACCCCCGCCCAGTACTTCCACCTACTGAGGAGGCAGATGATCCGAAACTTCCGCAAACCCCTCATCGTGGTCGGACCCAAGACGCTGCTGAGATTTTCTGTAAGTATCGTAAATGGTGCAAAGAAGAAATGGATACTGTAACTTGTTTTTCAAATATTTGTAACACTGATAATAAAGGTTACAGATTTTCTGTTTTTATTTATTTTTTTATTTCAGGGGGCAGTGTCCAGTTTAACTGAACTGGGACCAAGAACAAACTTCAGGCCCGTGTTGGGAGATGCTTCTGTTTCTGCAGAAAGGTACAAAACACATGAAATGGTAAACTTGGTGTGTTTTTATTAATTCTGAAGTGTAGTTTTGGTGTTTATATATACTCTAACTGGTAATAATCTGAAAGAAATTTTGCTGTTTGCTTTGATGTTTATTTATTTTTTGATAAAGGTATGTGAACGTTATTCAGACATCTAAAGTGTTGTCATTCCACACAGTGTCCAGAAGGTGGTGCTGTGCTCCGGAAAGCATTACTACGCTCTGCTGAAGCAGAGGGAAACAGCAGCAGCCAACCAGAACACGGCGCTGATCCGGGTGGAGGAGCTGTGTCCGTTTCCTGTGGAGGCTCTGCAGCAGGAACTCAGAAAGTACCCTAATGCCAAAGGTAGTCTGAAACCCCCAGCCCTTTCTCCACTACTTTCAAACACACACCTTCACCTCAAACAAGCTCACTGACTTCATACATTTATAGAAAGCTTTGTTTTTAACTCTTGGAAGTTAAAGTCAAATATAAAGGCTCCTATTATTATTGGTGAATTGGAAGGTTACATCATTTCCTCTGGGTGACAGGAACCTGAACTGTGTTGTTCAAGTTTCAAGCGTAATGTGTTCTATAATATACATTTTATGTCATTGTAAAAGCACACTGCCAGGATTTCTTCAATGAGTTGTGCCTTTCAGCTGCAGACACGTCACTGCTCACAGGTAGATAATTTTGTCTGTAGTCTCTTTGTGTCCAGAGTTGTTCTTGGAAAACACGCCTTTCCATGTTTTGGATATGATGTCATTACTGAGGAATTCCCATTTGATAGAGGAGGAAATGTGGCGGTCTGTCTGTGACTGATGCACAAAGACAGGAACTGTTTTTATTCGCCCATCCTTAGAGGAGTTAAAATGTATGAAAGCTAGCACTGTATACCCAATAACTGTTTCACATGAAAAAATACCAACATAAAATGTTGGCAATGATGGTGTGTAGCTGTTTTTTGCTATTTTAGGACCTTTTTTGGTACATCTATCTTGTCAGTACCTAATACAGTGGAACATATGTGGTGGATTAGTGGTTAGGTTAGGGTAAGGGTCAGGGTTAGACTAAAGAAGTGAATAGAAGTCAATACACTGTCCTCATCAGGAAAGAAATACAAGGTTGTGTGTGTCAGTCTGTTTCAAATGTCATGAACCAAGCGACAGATTTTAGTGAAACTCAAAGAAATAATTGGATTTACATTTACAGCTGATTACTCTGCCACAGCTTATCAAACTTATCAACATCCATCTGTACATTAATCCATTCTTACATTCCTTCATTAAATCTACACATTCATCCATCCAACTATAATTCAACACTCCATATAAGCAGTCTTTAGATGTTCACTCCCAAAGCTCACTAGTGCACCACAAAAACATCATTTTTTTTCCTATACACTGTTTTTGATCACACTTGAAATTTATTAACGTTGTCAACGAGCGAGCGTGTGCAGAGGATCGAATGCAGCTTCTTTCATGTGTGTTTCAACTTTTATTACCGTTACGCATTATTGCATCAGAAAGTCTCCGTGTTTTCTGCCTCACGTTGTCAGCTGTCGAGCTGGTGCTGCTCCCACAGAACAAACTGCAGTCACGTCTAGTAGAGCTTCTACTCTGTAAAAATGTCAGCACCCTCATTTATAGCACACATATATGTATATACTGCATAGCTCCATCATCACAGTAAAGCTAAACTGTGAGCTCTTCTCTCTGCACGGCTGGAATGTTTTGGTGCTTTCTTGAGAAAAACAGGATCTGAGAAAGACGGTAAATGTTGCAACAACCTATGTACTCATAGCTATGCAGAAGGACTGTAGGGGCTGAGTGTGTGTGTAATTGTTTCTGCTACAGAGTGAGGACCACTTGCAAAATAGTTACTGTCAAAGTGAGGTCCCTTTCCCGGTCCTCACTTTTTTTGCAGCTCTACTGTGCTTTACTAGTTAGGTTTAGAGTGGTATTAATTAAGCTTTGGTTCAGGTTAGGGTTAGTTAGAGTAATGGTTAAAGGAAAATGGTAGCCACAAATGGTCCAAATGAAGCATGATGGTCCAAATGGTGTCTACTTTGAAGAACCTATATATAAGACATATGTTCAGTTGTTTCACACTTTTATGTTAAGTATATAATTCCACCCGTGTTAATTCATAGTTTTGATGCCTTCAGTGTGAATCTACAATTTTCATAGTCATGAAAATAAAGAAAACTCTTTGAATGAGGTGTGTCCAAACATTTGGTCTGTACTGTATGCGTGCGTGTGTGTGTGTGTGTGTGTGTGTGTGTGTGTGTATCAGGAATATTGGAGGTGGGTTGCATCAGTAGGTTAAAAAAAATTGTGATTTGAAAGACCTGAATTTCCTAAATATCTATTTTTACAGCAAAACTGCATAAAAATATTAGCAAGATTAAAGGCCTGTTACCAAACAACTCTAAGGCTCAAGTTTTTAACTAAGATCATTTTTTATGTTGAGAACAAAGTTATGGCTGTTTTAGTCAAATCTTCAAAATAATTTTCCACACATAGTTTGGGTTGACTCTCAGCTACTACCACACCAAACCTTGGCAAATCTTTGTAAAACTGAGTTATAAACCTTTTGTGTCTGCTAATGTTGACTAGTTGATCTTAGATTGACTTCAATATTTATACAGTTTTAGTTTTACATGCGGTGATCATTTTCATCAGTTTCATCAGAATCTGTCCAGTAGTTCATGAGATATTTTGCTGACAAACATACACTTTTAAGAAGGCAGTTTCAGTTTTGCACACTGCCCTGAAAGGTAGGCGCTAACTTTACCTCACTTCCTGGGCTGCCTGGTTCTTTGTGACCAGAGTCCTCTGCTGCAGATAAACCGCTTTTTAAAGATCTGACTTTTTTCCCCTCAATGTGACATCTCTTTAAAAAGCCTGGGTGTGATGATGTTTAAAATCGTAGAATATCTGGTTTTGTAAGAATTGACCTTTCAGGTTTTTCAATGACTCACTCATTTTAGTTGAATTATTTTGTACTTGAGGGGAATTTTTATTATTTTTTCTACACAAGGAAACTGAAAGAGACGTTCTGTCATTGAACTAAAAGTGTAGAAAGAAACAGACCTAAAAGAAGCTTCAGGGGTTGAGTCATGGTAAACTGAATGTTTTTCAGCAGAAAGCAGGAGTTTCAACTCCATCACTTTATCTACATCATCCTGATCACACCAGTCCACTCAAGTCACTGCAGGATGCTTTTCTTACAGGCTTTTTGTTTTTTACTCATCTACTGTGATGAAAGGTTTTATTTTTAAACACCAGGACGTTTGATGGTGTGATGCTGTTAGTTTATCTGTCTGACAACTCTGAGCTGATGAGTCTTTTTATAGAAATGTCAAACTGCACAGCTGGACACCTCAAGGATGATCTTTACTGATTTAAGGTCAGAGTCACAGGTGACCCGTTTGTTAAAACCTTGTCTTTGCTTCAAGACATTCCAGTAACAAATGTTGAACCCGTTGTTCTCTACATTGTCTCTGTCTGTCCATCCATAAGACAGAACACAGAAATCACTAAAGAAATAACACACGTTTCAGATTTATATAAAAGAAGTAACAAAATATCTCCTCACAGAGTTCATCTGGAGTCAGGAGGAGCCTCAGAACATGGGTCCCTGGTCTTTTGTAGCCCCCAGGTTTGAGAAGCAGCTGGCCTGCAAGGTAAGCTGAGCTTCAAATAGTCCAAAGCTCTGGAGCATCGCCTCATGTCCAGTAAACCAACCCGTCTCCTCTGTGTGTCCCGTCAGCTCCGATTAGTGAGTCGGCCGGCTCTGCCCGCCCCCGCTGTCGGTATCGGGACCCTTCATCACCAGCAGCAGGAGGCCATCCTCACCGCGACGTTTTCCTGAGACTCAGCAGAAACATGGGAGCCGAGCTGAACCGAAGGAGGCAGAGGTGGTACACTACAATGTGTATCTGCTGCACACTGCAGATACACAGGACAGTTAGACGCCAACAAAACATTACGAAGATTAACCAAAGGAAGGCTTTAAAGAGGATAGTTTTAACTATTTTACCCGTTTACATGTTGGCAGACATGTTTTGATTTTAGTTTTTGTGTGTTTTTAAAAACGGGCTCTGAATTCCTGATTATTTCTTAATTTTTAGCTGTTTAATTCTGTTATCTATTTGAATGTTCAAACCACCTGAATCAAGGCCTTAGATGGGATGTTTACAGGGTCAGTGGAAGGACAGTGCAGCTGAATGTTGTAATTGTGGGACTTGGGGATTATATAATCTCTTAAAATAAAACCTGTAAGGGCTTCAGGTTTCAGGAATCCAACCCATTTGATCATCTCATGCATTCAGTCTGTGGGAGATGTTTGTTTTAATCCTGTTAAAAAAAGAAAATATCTCTTTTTAAAGAGGTCAATCTATTCATTTACTAGTGCGGCACTGAGATGACATTAAAAATTGTTAAATTCTGATTGAACAAAAAAGTATATTACACTATGAACTGAGACCATTTTAGATTTGATCAAACCTTTTTAACTTAATCACTTTTTGAAACAAGTCTGGGATTCAAAAATACTGGTACTATGAGCTGTAAATACAGTCAAATGGAATAATTCCAAATAAATCTATTTTCATGTTTCTGCTTTGCTTTTTCTTTTCCTCTAAAGCTGGGGTGTCTAACTTATTTTTACTGAGGGACACAAGAACATTATGGTGGCCTTCAAAGTTGGTATTTAACTTATTTTGTGTTCAACTTCGGCTAAACATGAAATATCACGTTCCTCGTCTCATTACTAATGAACAATAACTGAGCTCTATGTGGTACTTTGTGCATAGACACAGCGTTCTAACACCATCCTCTTATAAACACTGAAAAGTACTAAGTGTACGATTGACTAAATGTGAAATAATACAGAAATACTTTTAAAAGTAAGAGTTTTATTCACTGAGTTGTGAGTAGCTGCTGTCTTGAAATTTCGACTGTCTCTTTTTGACAGGGAATTCCCACTGAAGCTGGTATTCCTGCTTAAATTTACAACTTGAAAGTGGGAAATTCCCACTTCCCGGTACAACTTTGCTGCAGCAAAAGTTACTTTTGAACCCTGTGCACCTCCACCTTGGGCTGGGATTAGGGATGCGCCGATCCACAATTTTTCACTTACGATCCTATATCTGAATTTTTTATATCGGCCGATATCGGTACTATTCTGATACTATAGCTGCAAGTCACTGCAGGATGCTTTTCTTACAGGCTTTTTGTTTTTTACTCATCTACTGTGATGAAAGGTTTTATTTTTATACACCAGGACGTTTGATGGTGTGATGCTGTCTATCTGTCCACAATTTTTCACTTACGATCCTATATCTGATTTTTTTATATCGGCCGATATCGGTACTATTCCGATACTATAGCTCTGTTTGCGTTGCAGAAACAGTCACAGAAGGGCTGTATTTTTCCGGTTCGTCTGAGCGAACATTATTAATATAATGGAACAAATTTGAATCTAATAAACCATTATTTGACAATTATTTGCATCCCTAACTCAAACACTGTAAAACTGTATAAATTAAACACTAA
>JARVJO010000002.1:21714196-21727912 GCA_031762555.1 Cynodonichthys magdalenae
ACACCAGGAACAGGGATCCCCGATCCACCACCAGGGGGACGCGCCTCTACGCAGTGCAGCCTCAGCGCGAGGTGGTGGACAGATAGAACTGGGTGTTATATATGTAACAGTGAAATTGGATGTGATTTTGGAAGAAGTTGCCAAGCAGAAGGAGGCAGATGATAAAAAGGAGAGGGCCGAGGAAAGAGCCTTGTGAAACTCCAAAACAAAGAGAATGTATGAGAGGTAAATGACTTTAATTGAACAAACTGTATGGTCAGAAAAATATGAAACAAACCAGTTAAGGGATATATCTAAAGTACCATAGACTATAGGGTTATAGCTGCTGTTTCTAGCCACTTATCCTGTTGTCACAATCTCCACTGGCGCTAGCTCTAAATAAACAAACAAGCTTGGCAGGGAAGCAAGTAACCTTAACCCTATAATACACAGAGGAACTCTGCTAATACATGAAAGACTCAGTGAGGATGGTGCATGAGATGGTGAGCAAGGCGACACTTAAATCGAGATGGATGAGGATGGAGAGGAGTCCAGAATCAGCAGCTATGAGGAGGTTATTAATGATTTTGATAAGTACAAAAATAACCCACTAGAATTTCATAGGAGAAAAGCAACTAAATGTACCAAAATGCTAGTTAAAATAGCAAAATTGCAATTTAAAAGCTGAACTTAAAACATTTTAAAACTAGCAAAGCAACAGCTAAAAGCTATAATAACATATAATCCAACAAATTGCTATCAAAAATCAACAAACTTCTCACTTAGAACAGCAAATGTAAGCTAAAGACAAACATCAGTAAAAAGGCAAGCTTAAACTAATGAAACACTAGCTAAAATTAATGAAGCACTAGCATAATGAAAATAATGAAATCAGTTGTTATTCTGGCATCATCTGCGGGGACTTTGGTGCTCAGGTATAGGCTAACTAAAAACTACAAATTGCGAGTCCTAAGCGGGCAGTTGTTAGCTTAAACCAGCAAAATCTATATTTATAGACAAAAAGTAGTAAAAACAAAAAGCAAGCTAAAAGAAACAAAACACTAGCTAAAAGCAGTGAAGCACCAGTCAAAAGTAGGTATAGGCTAGCTAGAAAATAAAAATAAATTGCTAGCCAATAGCAACAAATTGCTCACTTAAAATAGCAAAATGCTAGCTAAAATCAAACAGTAAAAAAAAGCAAGCTAAAAGTAGCTAAAGGCTATTTATAATGACAGCTTAGACATGCACAATCAAACTTTGTTTAAATTTTGACGTTTCTACAGAAAAATTTGGTCTGGGTTTTCTCACAAGTTCCTCCAAAAACCCATTATAGTCTACAGGAAAAAAATAGACAATTTTTACTGCAAACTTTATTCAGGTTGTACAATGTCCTGCTATAAAAAAGTCATAACACATGATTCCTGATCAAGGCACATATTCTCATGTATAATTTGCATATTTTTTTTAAAGCCGTGGGCTGTGAAAACGGGCAGTGTTTGTGAACAGAATAGTAATAAGAGTGCTTCACTGTTTATGACACTTAATAATGAAATCAGTTGTGTTATTCTGGCATCGTCTGCGGGGACTTTGGTGCTCAGTCTCTCTTCAAACAGAGGAGCAGGTTTTTGGCTAAAACAAACATTACGTCTGGTCTATCTGACACTTGTTCCCACTGTAAACAGCTGTGAGAGCTGCTGTGTCGTGGGTTTGTGTTTCGGAAGAGTTTGGCTGAAGTTTCAGCTCTTGGAGCTTAAATTCCTGCGTTTATTTTTGTCTGCATACTGTCAGCTCAGCCTTGTTTTTATGTCTCGTCTTTTTCAACTGAGATCCCCGTGAGACAACCAGCTTTGAGATGCTGCTGTAGGTGTTGAAACACATTTAAAAGTGCGTTTCCACCATTTCAGTGGAATGGTTTTTCCCTCCCCAAAGATGCATGCTCGTCTTGGCTGAGAAAAATGTTGGAGATTCAACGGAAGGTCTGTGCCGGGAAGAAGTATTCCTCTGGGGAATGGGTTTGTTTGTTTTTAATTTGGCTGCAGAAAGTGGTGTCAGGCTTCACAAAAATGGCCATTCCTCTGTGGTTATTGGTTAATGAATGAGGAAAGAGTTTCCGCTCTAAGAAATGCCAAGTGTGAACTTAAAGCATCCCTCCTTCTGGTTTTCTCTAAGTGTTTGATAATGTCGTGTGTCTCTGACTCACTGCAGTTCTGCTGCTTCGTGAGGAGAAGCTTTAGGATCATTAAAAATCCTTTCAGATCTGTGATTCAGAAATCATTCGCTGGACCGAGCTCCTTTAACCTGGAGGCAGTTCTGATTTCCCCCTCAAGGCTTTCATTTCTGTTCGAGGATCCTGTGAATAACACCTGTGAATCATTGTGATATACTGTTCATGAGATGGTTTGAGGAGCGCACACACACACACACACACACCGCCTTCTTCGCCCACGACAACCCAGAGCACGTCTTCTCCTTTGTCACGGTTCGGACTTCTCGTCGTTACAGAGTCTAGGCCGATTTTGAGGAAGGTCTGTTTCCTTGTTCGAGCAGAGGGCCCTGTAGCCTCACAGCCGGGTTCACGACAGGACATTGGGTCGAGACAAGCCCAGCAGGCCTGCAGCTTTGTTCTGAGGATTAAAAATGGAAGAGGAAGGACTCTTGTTTAGAGGAAGAGGCAGATTATCTTCTTCCTCTTGCTCCACCTGTTAACTGAAGGCTGAAAGTTTTCATTATTTCTCCATCTCCTAGAAAAAAACAGGTTCAATTGTAAAGAACACAAAATCAGTTTTTTAATAATAGTTTTTAGTTTGTATTATTGCCTTTAAGTGTAGGAGTTTAAGTATCTGGGTGCCTTATTCACGAGTGATGGCAGGAAGAAGCAGGAGATGGATCGACGGACTGGGGTCTCGTTTCAGTCGGTTGTGGTAAAGAAAGAGTTGAGTCTAAAGCAGGGGGGCCAACACTTTTTCCCAGAGAGGGCCAATATGAAAATCTGTTTAAGGGCCGCGGGCCAAACGCAGTAATAAAATGCATCCAATGCAAACACTTTTAAAGTAAAAATCTTTTTTATTTATTAGCAGCCAGTGTAGTTGGAGAGAGTTTGACGTATGCTCAGGCAGCAAAGGCTCGTGGCAGGGTTTAAAAGGCCTTGAATTCATCAATCCAAAAATAAGGCCTTAATTAGCCTTAAAATGTCTTAAATCAATTTTGCAGAGGTCTTAAATATATTAATACATTGTAAGAATGATTGTAATTTGTGTCAAATATTAAAACAATTGGTAATTATTTATTTTTAAACATAATTTACTGAATGCCTTCCACAGCTAGTTGTTTTGTATTAAAATAAACATTTGGGTAAAATTGTACAGTTTTTTTCCCCATTTGTGTTGATTGTGAAGTTGGTTCTTAAATTGTATTTCAAGTGGCATGAAAGAGGTCTCAATAAGTCTTAAATTTAACATGCCTTAAGCTATGGGAACCCTGCATGGCGCATTTCATAAGTTGATAAAATATTAGTATTTGTGGTCCTAATAATTGTGCAATTCTATATGTTTGCTTAAACCTAATTTAAATGTCTCTTGTAGTTACTTGTATTTCATGTTTAATCTTAATATGACTAAAAGATAAAGAATGCACCATGAGTGAAAACTTATTAGTCATTAGGCAAATGGCTGGAATAACTAAGTAGAGATAGTGCTTCTACATATGACATAGTAACCAGAGTAACTTCTAGTGGGCTAAATAATACGGGCCATTTTTGGCCCACGGGACCCACTTTGGGCCCCTCTGGTCTAAAGGTAAAGCTCTGGATTTACTGGTCTGTATATTTTAATCCTTACCTATGGTCATGAAGTTTGGATCATGATGAAAAGAACAAAACCCCGAATACAAGCAGCCGAAATGAGCTTCCTCTATATGGTGGCCGAGCTCAGCCTTAGAGACGGAGAGGAGCTCCTTCATGTAGGGGTTTCTCGGAGTAGAGCTGCTGCTCCTTTGCATGGAAAGGAGTCAGTTGAGGTGGTTTGTTTATCTGATTAAGATGCCAGGAGGACCCAGGGAAGACCCAGGACTCGCAGAAGGGATTATGTATCCTCTTTGTGCTGGGAACGCCTCGGGATCTTCGAGGACAAGCTGGAAAGTGTCGCTGGGGAGAGGGATGTCCAGGTTTTTCTCCTGGACCTGTTGTCTCTGTGACCTGACTACAGAGAAGAGGGAGAAGATGGAGATGTATCTAGGTTCAGTTTTTATCTCTAACCACCCAATGGGAAAACAGACCAATAATGTTTTGCTTATATTTGAGTATGTTTGTGTGCATTTTTGCCTTTTTTATCCACCTTAACCTACAAAAAAATGATTAAACTTCAGTGAATTTTACAGATGCAGAGCTGAAGCTTGGTGCGGTAGTAGCTGAGGGTTATCCACAACATACTTCAAGCACTAACAAATCATCCAGAGAATCTAAGTAGATTGTAACTTTATTTTGAAGATTTAACCAAAATGACAACTTAGGATGATCTCCATTAAAACACAGACATAAAAAATTAGTTGGGGATGTGCATTACTTTTATTTAAATAGTTTCTCTAAACCAGATTTAATTAGAAGGTTTTGAGGTTTGTGCCACCCAGCTGCAGAAAGTGTTTGTGTAATTTGTTGACCTGAAACATTTGGATAATTCAAACCTCTCAGAACATTTCATAAAAGCCTGCTTTGAGGAAAAGCTGCCAGTCATTCTCCATGTTGTTAGTTGATTACATATTTATAGTTTTGGAACAGGAAACCAGCAGCTGTGCCACCGATTCTTTGGCTGCACTTGTTCCATGTGTTTCTTGCTGTCGATTTAATGAGATCTCCTCTGCTGGAGCTAGGCCTTGTCTTTCCTCGAGGCTAATTTCAGACCCTTAAGCCGCTGATAATCTGCAGAAGCAAATGAAGTAACCCAACTGTTAACATGCTCAGAGATCCCAGTGGGTAAAAGGTTGTTAATGTAAAGCTCCAGGCAGGAGTGCATTTCACAGCAGAGATGGTGAGTTCGTTCCCTGATGTGTGACTCAAATAGAGCCTGGCCTGGTGGGATTAGTTTTCCCCAAGTTAACAAAATACATCATCCAAAGCAATTATTGGAAAATATTAAAATATGGATATACAGCTGATTAGAATAGTCTAAAAACACACGGACAAGGAGCTGTAATTGTTGATAAGCTAATGACATGCAGAAGTTGGGAGAGTTCAGCTCTAAATTTCACTTCCTGTTTGGCTGAATCCCATTTTCTTGTATTACCCCACTATGTACGGTGACGTTTCAATATGGCACTTACTTTGAAATCAGAATAGAAACCAGTGGTTCTCAAACTTTTGCACCTTAACCCCACTTTGGAGGAAAAAACATTTCTAGACAGCTCTCATCGACTCAAGACAGTGAATCAAGTTGAACTAATTGGGGAAAAGTATAAAATATTTGTTAATTCTTGAGTCAAAAATCTTTTGTAGCATTTGACTCTAGATTGTTATCTGAGTGTTTTTTGACCAGTCACATCAAACCAAGGATTAAGTTGCACTAGTGAGTTACAGGCAGCTATGCATTAATGCCAAAAACTTACACCAACTCACTTTTGTCAAAATAAATACCTTAAATACCTTCTGTATTGGTTCTTGGAATGAAATATCTGAAATATAATCCAAAAGATTATTTTGAAGCACTATTCTGTGCAGTACCAACAACTAAACAATGATTTTGAGCAGAAAAGCCCTATGTTTTTGCTACTTTCCCTGCACGCTACCAAAACTATTTACAATGCCAGCTGGGTAATCCCAATATCCAAACATGGTTTGATGTTTCCTTTTTCAAATGACGTCAACAAATCCTCGTCAGAATATGCTAAAAATAGGATTCAGACCAATTTTCCAGAGGTTATCCTGACAAGCAAGACAAATCATGCCATATCTCTGGGACTGCTCGTGATATCACGATGATCTCAGTATCAAAATGTAGATTAAAAGACCAGGAATCTAAAAATGTACTTAAGTTTGATCTAATATGACTTAATCTCTGATTTGATGCGATAGTTCACAAATAAAAACTGCACTTTACTAAAATATTAAAAAGTCAACTTCTCTAAGTCTCAGATTATTAAAAAATAGAAATAAAAAATTGCGTTATCATCTGGTTTAGAACCACAATAAAGTTCAGTCTGTGCAACAAATTAATATATAACTCAACACAATCACAAGAAAAAAAGGCTACAATAAGTCTATTTTTTTTATGTTTATTTCGTTTAATTAAAAACAACAAATTTCAACACAACATAAACATATATTAAAAAAAAAGCCTACTATACAGTTCGGTCTGTTCCAACATCAAAAGTAGGTATTGAGCAGAAATATTGAGTCCCTTTATCAGTGAAAGCTGATGTCATTTATCAAACAATTAGTGGCTTAATATTCTTCACTTTCGTCAGTTTTTTGCTCTGTGATAATAGACCATTTTGTAATAAAATATAGTTACAAATGCACAAAGTAGCCAAGCTCCGATTTCTTTCGGTATAAATGCTGAGGTTGTTTAGAAATGTCATTGGAAATAAACAAATTCAACCGGTAAATTTATGCCATTAAACAGACCCGATGCTTGTTGAATTTGCACATTTCCAGTGATGTATAGCAACCTCAGCATATTATCCCTGTTGACCTGTGACCTGGAAGAGCTAGGCTCCACTAGGCACATGTGCACTCGAAACTATGACACAGTCTATTACCACAATTACTTTAAAAAAATAGTAGCTCGAGATTCTGACCAGTAAAGCCATAAATCCCATCCTCCTGCAGTCTTTAGGCCTGAAAACTAAACTAAAAAGAGTAGAGGCCTCACACCATTTTTAAAGTTGTAAAGAAAGCACAAAACAGAAGTTTAAGTAACAGGTTTAAGGACTGAAACAGGATTCATCTTTAATAAACACGTGAGAAGAAGATGAAGCAGCTAAATCTGTTCTTTCTGCCAGTAATAAAAGTTTCCTGGCACAACTTTCTGCCGTCTACAGCCTGACTGATCCACTGCTGGGCTCGCAGTTGGTGAAATATTTTTTAATAAAACTGTTCACCTCTCTTTCTAATTTGACTCTTGTGGGACCACCTCTAGGTCTGAATATTATGGCTTATACTCATTGTTTTGATGAGTCTACACCAAGTCCCACAATTAATTTCTGTTCAGTGTTGCTTTTTTTCCCCAGATTGTTTTGTAGATAATAGATGATGGAAAAGTTTGATGACGGCATAAACTTTTGTCCAGCTTTCTACTGAGATTCTCAATGAATTTAGAGTTGCAGTTGTTATTTTAGGGATATGTATTGGAAAGAATTTGGTCATATGATACATATCATAACACAGGGGACATGATACGATATCGTGATGAATTGTGATTTTATATATGTTCATATTTCTTATTTCAATGGTTAGGCCAAATGTGTCATTAAATAGTTTGACAATATATTTGGCAGCTTTTAAATTTATAATATTAATTTATTATAAAAATATGTTCACCCACCACACTAACAGCCTATATCTTGTGCTGAAGTCCAATGAATGGATGAAACGAAGCTGATACAGTCTGTGTTGCTGGTGGGGTCCCTTAAGGGGGTAGCATGAGTACGTTAGACATTTCAATGTCCTCAGTGTTTCATATGGTCGTTGCATTTGGCCACTTTAATATCGTCCCTTGGGGACCCCCTTCAGCTCAGGGTGCTACTAGACAAATACCTGCCTGTTGTAATGTGATGGCTCAGTTTGCAGGATTCAGTCAGGGGAAAAAAAGTGCCCCGTACAGTACATTTCAATTTAACTTAAAATATTGGACATCCTGGCTAATACAGGACAGTTAGCAACCCTACCTCAGCTTTGATGCTGGTCTAATTGGCTCATATTCAGCAGTTGGTACTTAGTGCTAATAGTTACTCACAATGCTAACATTTGAGCTAGCATTATACTTTCTGGATTATTAAACATGGTGGAGCCAAATGGCTGGTTGACTGTGGCAGAGTGGTTAGGGGTGTTGTTCTGTAACCTGTGGGTTTGCCGGTTCAATCCCCTGTTCCAGTCTTCACAGTTGTTGTGTCCTTGGGCAAGACACTTAACCCGCCTTGCCTACTGATGGTGATCAGAAGACCCATTTATGCTGGTGCATGGCAGCCCCACCTCTTTAAGTGTGCCCCAGGGCAGCTGTGGTGAATCAGTGTATGAACGTATAAGTGACTGTAAGTGTAAAGCACTTTGGAGTCATAGTTCAGGCTGGTATGCTGGTATTTAGAAAGTTTATATCATAACAAAAATGTAAAAACAGTATACTGCGTAGCTCTAATGAGTTGTATATGTTTTTGTGTTTCATAAAGTTGCTTGATCTTGAATCAGACATCCAGTGATTATGTTTTGAGTTTCATTAAGATCCGTCTGCTTGGTTTGTGAGATGTTTCGCTACCAGAAAGACAAATGAACACAGACAATTATATGATCGCCCTCATTTTATGGCGGCAGGTGATTTAAAAACGTTTGGAGGATTATTATCTGCTTATTGGCATCTTGATGTGTTTTGTTACGTGACAGCTGGATGTTTACTGTTTAAAACACATTTACTCAAAGTCATTCAAAGTGCTTTATTGTTATTTTCTAACCCATTTTCTAAGAGGTGCCACAGTTGTTTAGTGTTGTGGTCTCCCAGTGCGTGGCTAAAAACAGCCTGACTGTAGTTCAGTCACACAGGAAAGGACGAGGGAAAAAGTGTTGCAGTAAAGCAGACAGATATTAGTCTGATTTTTATATTCTCTTGTGATAAAACCCTACATGTTCCTAATGTGTTACAGTCTGTGCCGCTGCATCTGTTCATTGATCATATTTTAAACTCAGCTCGCACCGAGGCTTTGGAAAATCATCTGAATGCAGTGAAAACGGCAGCTAGGCAACAAGAAGTCTTTGGTGGTCCTGTCTGAAGGAGACCGACTGCACTAGCTGCTGAAGGACGCCTGCAGTCCCATAGTGTGCTTCAGTGTTTGGTAGAAAACATTTTTTTAGTGAATTCTGTGCAGCATTAGTTCTTATCAGACTGTGAACTCAACATAATTATCTGTCAATTTAAGAAGCAGTCTTAGAAAACATCAACTTTACAGATACTGTCCTATAATTTGGTGTGGTAGTAGCTGAGCATTATTACTAACACATACTCCAAGCTTTAACAGATAACACAAGAGAAATGCAGCAGTCCATATGCTTTCCTTGAAATGGTCTTCATTTCTTACATATCAGTAATAAATAAAACAGTTGTGGTTGATTTCAAACACTGGATGTCATGATTAATACTTTTGTAAAGAACTTCAACTCGAGCACAAGTGGTAAACACCTTATTGTCAGTGCTAAATTAAAAAAAAGACAATTTACTGAGTGTTAGTATCAGTCATGAACCCTGATAAAGACCTGTTAGAGTTTATGATAGGTGTTACCATGTCATGCACCACCTTTAAAAATATCTTAGCAATGTGTTTTTTTTTACCCATTCACACACTCATTGTTTTACCGCTTCTTTAAATAAACTTCATACTTCATAGTGTTTCAACCACTACATGGGTATTTTTACACTTAAGCGATGATTAATGAGACAAGTCCCTGTTAGGTATAAATAGTCTTATTCTAAATGTTTGTCTGTTGGCAAACAGTTAAAGTCTAATTCCTAGAAGGGATGCATATCACCGTTACCTTGCTGTTGATGACTGTACGACACCTTGTGAATTTGTTTCTAAGAAAGGCTCTATATAAATAAAATTTTACTTACTTAAATACACCATAGAGTTTTAAACAAAGAATTTAGTCTGTGCTCAAAGTATGTGTTCGGGATGACTTCCAGCTACTAACGCAACAAGTTTTAGCTTAATAGCTATAAAACTGACCAAGTTATAGCTGTTTGATGTTTGCTAAGGAGGAGCAGCTTAAATTGGGCTGACTCCAAAAATTAAGAAGTTGTTAACCTACATGATCGAACCTTTAGAGCATTTATTTAAAATCTCATTCTGTCCAGTGGTTCATGAGATATTTTGCTAACAGACAATTCAGTTTCCTTGCATCACTTTAATTTTTTAGTTTTTTGAAAGTGCAATTTTCTTCGTGTCTGTTTGGCGGCGTCTCTGCAACAAGGTGACTTTGACGAAGAGGCTTCACCGTCGGTAGCTTCACCTAGTTTTAGTCTCGACTTTTCCATCATGTTGCATAACTGGCTGCTGTAATGCAGCTTACACAAGATGACTCAGCGTGATTACTCAGCAGCAACACAATACACACACACACATACACACACACAGAGACAAGCTTCAGCCATCAAACCACCCTAACTCCTCCATCCAGAATCCTCCTCTGTCACCTGCATCTTCATTATCCTCCAGAGTAAGCCGCTGACATCTTGGCCTTAATAGAAGTTTTCCAGGTTTGCCTCACTTTGCATCTGCAGCAACACTTTCACACAAACACACACACAGTGGCCCACATTAGTCAGCTGGTTTGGCGTGGCTCAGTCTCCGAACATTGTGTGGTGTTGCTGTGTGACTGAAGACTGTCACACTCAGCCCGTCGAGTCATAGCCGAGAGCACACAGAGAGCCCTGAGAGGAATTTAAAATTCACTTATTATTATTATCATTATTCAGCCAAGCGAGCTGGCTCCATGGAGCCGCCTGTGACATGAGGTCAGAGGCGTTTATCAGTCGCTCCGTCTCATTTGGAATGCTAAACAGGTGGAGATGGGCTTTAGTTTTTAGATGGTTTGTATCGCTTGGAAATTGAGAAGATGGTTATTAAAATGCATCCCTAATTCTTACAAAACTGGGATTTACTGTAAAATGAAAATATAAACAAAATGCACTGATTTGTATCATAACTCATAATTTATTTATAGAACATACAAACATAGCTAATGTTTAAACTAAAAAAAAAGTATTTTTAGAAAACAAAAATGTAATTTTGAATCTGATAGCAACAGACTCAAAGTTACAATTTCTTTGTTAAAACATTTGAACCGTATGCTCCACTGTAGATTTATGATAGGTTTATGAGATTTTATTTAAATTAAAATGTTTCATTTTGAATGGTAGCTCTTCTCAACTGTCTTAGGTTCTGAGTGTGCAGATGCATCTTTTAGGCAGCAACGCCTCCACGTAGCACATACTGGAGCCATTCTTTCCTCTGAATGATGACTTCTGAAATGACTCTTTGGAGCTTACAGCATGCTTTGTCAGGCTTCTTGCGTTGACAAAATGAGAGAAATAGCGGCCTCAGAGTGTGTCAAATTGTCACTCATAGGAAGTGATGTTGCTTGTTATCAGTGTGGTGAGCCGGGGGGGAGACTGAAACTCAGCTCAGCAGCACACGCTCGCTGAGATCATAGGTTTCCTGTGGTTTTCATCATTGTGTCTCTCCTCTTGCAGAAAGCAAGCTTTGAAAAAAATAAAAACACGCACACATTTGTGAGTTTTCTTGACAGGCTCAGCGTGCACTTTTAGTAACGTCCAAGCAGCTGTGGAAATGGAGTGCACTAACTAATGCGGTGGGAAGATGGCGCTCTAAAGGGCCAACAAATGGTTGCAACTTCATTGTATTCCCATATCGCCACACATCACGTGTCAGAATGAGGTCAGGTCAGGGGTGCTGCCACTCCTAGCTCTCGTTTTGTTTGCTGCGGTTGCGTTCCATCTCATCACACCTGGTGCCAGGTGCCATGTTTGTGAACAGACTGTTTGTGCACTGTAGCTCTGGCTGACCTGCCCTTCCTTCCCCCCTACGTGTGATGGACGAGTGAAGGATTATCACGGATTTGATGGCTGTGGTGCGACTTACAGCAGCCGACTGGAGCACTGAGTTCAGAGCCTGTTGGGAGAAACTGATTACACTTTGAGCACACGATGATGAACCGTTTGATGGGAGTAAGGCTGATTTTAAGAATAATGCAAATCACTTAGTACATGCATGAGTCTGTAGAAACATAAAAAATGAAAGGCCGAACATTTTTTGAAGTTATACTGTCAACTACTACCACCTCATATTTTAGTTTAGGATATATAAAACAGGCCTGAGCTACAACCGTTGTTATAGTTGATTAACTGTGGCTAAAGGTAATTAGTTGATGTATGTCCAATGTGTACTGGAGAGTTTCAATAAAACCTGTTTCATTAATTATTTTGTTAACAGACGAAGGAATTTTGGCAGCGAGTGATGAACCAGGAAAAACTGGAGGAAAACTGTGTTACTGCCTGCGGCGACAACTTTAACTCAACAGAGTTTGCAGAGTACTGTTGTTTGATTAACACCTGAACTTTTAAAGCCAAAGTTCTTCCACACAACAGAAACCAATCTCCTACACAGCAGACTGATGTGGGCCAGATCTGCTGTCAAGCTGGCATTGCTGGCATGGCAAGTGATTTGTCAGCTGGACATGGGCCAGGTCTGGCAATGATGGCACTGTTTGGTTTGGTTTATGTGGTGCCAGCCCATGCATGGACCATCTCTAGCAAACCACATTTGGGTCACCAAAGGGACATTTGTAATGGTATGCAAGGTCTTCTTGGGCATCACCCTCTACTGTTCTGTGCTTTTCTGTGTCCGTCTCCATCAACAGTGACACTAGCTTGCCTTGCGCTGCTCTATATTCTGCAAGTGCGTTCAGCTGTGACAATGAAAAAGGTGAAACAGTTTATTGATGGCTGTGACGTTCTGAATGTTGTTCAAGCTTTTTAAACAGGTTTGCAGGTATAAAGAAAATTCATATCATAATAAAAATAAACATTTTTTGTTACAAACCATTATACCTCCCAGCTCTACTGAACAGAACCTTTGATTGTTCTTGTGTCTTGCTGAGGATTGGCCATAATAGAGGTTGCTGGTTAATGTTTGTACTGTCCCCCATGGTAATGGGCTAAGGGACTGAGGGTTTGTTATTGTAACAGTATTTAGGTATTTTGTCAGAAGTAAGTTGTAATGTTTAGTTGTGAGGCTCAGGATGTCTGGAAGATGTTATCATGGGCAAAGTTCAGTCTGCGATGCATAAAGCGATCTGGTCATCTTGATTTAGAGCTATCTAAAGGAAGAGGAAGGATCTTTGATTCAGCTGCACAATCTTACAAAGAGCGGCAGAAGAGCATTTTGTCTTTTTTTTGACAAATAACCAGCCTTAAAAAGCTGGTTCCTCTCCTTATATTCTGTAAGTCATCACACTTCAAAGTGCCCCCAGCAGAGCATTTCACAGAACATCAGAAACCCTTTGTTGCTTTGAATTCTTCCCATGTTGCTTCCTGCGCCCGCAGCCATTTTTTCCCCAAGTAAATGATGCAAAGCACCACATGATGTAAAAGATATAAATGAGTCATCATATCAGGCCAGCGTTTATTACCCTTGGCTGGTATTCTCACCCTCACCTTGTTTTTAATGGTGACTTGATGTTTATACTGTGTTCTATCAAAGCTATTAAATGTTTTTGTTAACTTTTGCTGAAGTACCTCTTCTGTGGGATTTAAACACGATATCTGTTCTACAGTTTTCATGCAGTAGTAGTAGTGTGGTAGTAGCTGAGAGTTGCGTTGGTTGACGCGACTCTGCAATATCGCGTGGACATCGGGGGCAGTTCCCCTGGATTGGCAGACCCCTTGTTTGGTGGTCCCCTTGTTTAAAAAGGGGGACCGCAGAGTGTGTTCCAACTATAGGGGGATCACACTTCTGAGCCTCCCT
>JARVJO010000002.1:21733351-21745964 GCA_031762555.1 Cynodonichthys magdalenae
TTATTGGAAACTCAAGACAGCCATGACATTATGTTTTTTACAAGTGTATGTAAACTTTTGACCACAACTGTACAGTTCAGAAAGAATAAAAAGCTTTTAGCAAAGAAAAGGAGCAAAGCTGGAGGCAAAGCAACAGTGCAGATCTGTTGAAGTGGGGCTTTGTGGAACCATAAATATCTTACCTGCTGTAGATGACTTTTTGGGAGTTTAATTCTGACCGGATTGATGAGCTAAGAGCTAAAACAGCTTTGAGCTCAAAGCTTTTCTAAAAACTCCTGGCTTATAAACCTTTATATTGCCATTAGTTTAAGGTGACATGATTATTTACATAGAACGGTATGGGTTTCTTGCAAGTCCAAATAGCAGCAGCAGCTAGCTGTAGCACATTTGATTCACTTCTAGCAGGAATATTGAAATATTTCTGCCAGAATAACGCTGATCTGACTGGCATGTTAAGGTTTTATAAAGCAGAGTTTGCTTGAAGCACATTTTGAGAAAAGAGTCATTTTAAGACGGCAGCAAACTTCCTCAGGTAGTTTCTAACTTGTTTGTAACAGCCAACTACAATTTGAAAGAGTTTCCAGAATATCTTGGAACATTTTGTAATAGTTCTCAATTTCCTCATGCGTCACAGAGTTGTTTCGCTTCATTTCTGTAAACCTTCAGAAAATTTATGCAACATTTTTCCCCTCAAAATAGATTTGATGCAGGTGTCTCCAACCCACCTTAACTGTGTTGTGTGTCTCCTACCTGTCTCATGAGCTGTAGTTGGACTCCAGCATGAAAGATCACCATTGACAGAAAACAACCAGAGTAAATGTTTGAGTCTAAAAACCACATCAATGATAATAAAAGATTAAAAAATGGATCAAAATCTGTTTTATTTCATTTCAAAGCTGTACTCCAGCAGAATAAAACTATAAATGTGGGGGCAGCTGCCAAAGTGGGCATACAGTGAGCCAACTGTATGATGTGGGCAACAGAAAAGTATGGATGACAAAGAATGCACTTTTGCAAGTTGTACAAACAAAAACTAGCAGTTTAAAACATCACTCAGCTTGCTGGTAGCATCAGTGGCATCCCAGCAAAATCCCATCATTTGATCCTGGCTACTTTCAGACTAGCTCCTCATTAATCTGGTCCAAAATAAACCCAGTTCATCAAAAATTAGATTATTCATAGAACAATCTGAAACAGGTAAGATAATGATTATTCTTTGTACAGCAGCTCATCTCAGTTGAGCTTTTCTTTGAAGGAAAAAGGTCTGATTAAAGATGATAAGTCTCAGTCCTGATAGCTGTGAGAATAATGGTAAATGGCTTGAACTTATATAACCCCTTATCAAATCCACTTAGACCCCAAGGCGGTTTACACTTCAGGCATTCACCCATTCACACACACACTCACACACTGATGATGGCAGATCGACCCAAGGAACAGGCAAGTCAGAGCGTAGTGACAAAAATGTTTATTTAATAAAGACAAACGCTGTCGAGGCATCTTCAAAGAACTCATGGGAAGTATTTACGAGGACCACAAGAAACATCCACACAAGCTGGGAGAAACAACACGAGACAGAGTATAAAGATCAACTAATGGAGGAACACCTGGAGGAGACGCACAAGGAGCAGGTGAGCGAGGGCGGGGCTGGATGATTGACAGACAGCAGGACAGGATGGAAAAACACCGGGATCTACAGAGAAGGACTAACAGAAAAGATAGATTATGACATTAACATGTCTGTAAAATTTTACAAATTAAAATATATATATAAATATATCTGACCTCATGACCGAGCAAGAAAAGTGAAAAAACAGAAAATCATCCGTTTTCCTTTTTTAAACATCACCTAAATCTGTTCCAGCCCAGTAACTTTACCTGTATTATTGTTGACAATGTCATAAATAAAATCTGCAACAAACACCTTCTTATTTTTTGAAGCATATTGCATTCATTAAAAAAAACAACAACAACAAAAAAGCAGTTTAATTCTGAGTTAAAGCCCATTCATTGGTACTTTACTGCTGGGGCAAACTGTTAGCAGCTTGAGGGATCCCCACACCTGCTGCTCCTGTCATATGGAGCCTGTAA
This sequence comes from Cynodonichthys magdalenae, assembly GCA_031762555.1. NCBI lineage: Eukaryota > Metazoa > Chordata > Actinopteri > Cyprinodontiformes > Rivulidae > Cynodonichthys > Cynodonichthys magdalenae. The sequence goes on from JARVJO010000002.1 coordinate 21,735,443, forward strand.
GCCTCTCAATACAAAGTGTTACATAAAACTGCCAACATAATTAAGTAAAGAGGAGTCAATTGTTCTCAAAGAGAAAATTCCTGGTGTCATTATCCGTTCATTATGTACTATGAATTTAAAGTTGTTTCCTCTCATGAAGAACTTCATATAGTTTTGTTTTAATCAAAGCCTAAATGCTCATCATGGATTTATGTTGCATGTGTGCAATTGACTTTCTATCCTTTAGAAATGGTTTGTTGTTGACCTGTTTGTTGTTTTTTTTGCCTCTTTTAGTGCTCCTGATAATCCGTCTGAGCTGTCTCCTGTTGCATGCTTTAGAGGAAAAAAAAAATCTAACTGCCCAGTAAATGAGATTAGTTCACAGCAAATCCTTTCAGATTTTAGAGACTTCCTCCCATCTGCAGGATGAAGACTTTTACACAGGCTTATGTAATATGTTTTTTTTTTTTGCTCTGTCTTCCCAGGCTTTGTGGTTACCCTCCTTTCTATGACGAGAATGACTCAAAGCTGTTTGAGCAGATTCTCAAAGCAGACTATGAGTTTGACGCACCGTACTGGGATGACATTTCAGACTCTGGTAAGCTGTGACAAGGTGTGTGTGTGTGTGTGTGTTTCTATTGTGTTGAAATAAATTGGAAAAACTTAATTAAGTTCCACAAATGTGTTGAAACTGCATTAAAAAAATCAGTTTCAACTCTGAATCTGGCATAAAATAAATTATTGAGGGGACCTTAAAGTCCAGTGGGACTCAGTCGCCATGGCAACCTATTACTATAGAATGACTATGCCACATTTGCAGGCATTTTCCCTAAGAATGCACAACACGGGTTATTTGCTCCATAATCAGGTTTTCTATTGCAAACACTATTAGTTTTGTCTCTGTGTCTGACTCACAAAGCAAACAGCTGTAATTATCCTGGAGCAAACGCGTCCATCATGGTCAGCAGGTGGGAGCCATTTGCATTATTTTTTGACGTCAGGATGCAGAAGCAAAGAGCTGCCACATGACATCAAATTATTGTTGAGCTGTATGTTGGTATAACAAGAAAACTATCTCATTATAATGTGTTACAGATTTGAATGAAAAGTATCTGAATCAGATACAGTGTTTTCAGCTGCAGTGCTACGTGCTGTGATGCTGGACCAGGTCTGAACACAAAAACTCCGTTCTATTTTTCTTTTCATAACATAAGTCTTGGTAAAAATGTTTAAGGCAATCGAACATCCATGAAAGTGAGGTCAAACCATAAAATTATATAATATGATGGTTTTCTTGTTTTTACGAGGAAGCTTTTTAATTTCTTTGAGTTGTGTTCTGTTTGACTTTATTTTTTTCCTTTGGTGCTGTTTGCATTCACGCTTTTTGAAAATAGACTATGATTTTTAAACAAAGCCATGCAGGTGACGGTCATTGCTCCCATTGGACAGAAATGATGGGTGCAGGACAGAACACAGACCAGGAAATAAAGATGGTGTTAATACAACTAACTATTCAGAATATCAAGAGCAGCTCATTCAGGGGTGGTTTTGAGATGATATACTTATAATTTCAGGACAATGTTGTCAAATGTGTGCTGCAACCTAAAGGAGACAAGATGCTCCGTGTTCTCTGACCCACAACGGCTCATTTTTTGTAGCGTGGTGGTAGCATTAGCAACACTGAAGGGCTAATGTTGCTTATCTATGGTAGCTCGTGAAGTCCAAAAAGATGCAGGTTTTCTGAAGTTGGTTCGGTTCAAGGCCGGTCTGTATTCACACCAGAACCTCACCAGAGTTTGTTTGAAAGCAGACCAAGACCACCTCAAAAATGGGTCTCGGTCCTGGTGTTCAGGGTTCACGAGTGTATTCACACCTGCATAAAAGGTCCGGACCAATGGGGGAAACGAACTCTGGTTCATTTTAAGCGGACCAAATGTGTCAGGTGTAAAAACACCCTAAATCATTAACAACCTATTAAGTCTCTTTTCAAAAAGACAATTAAAATTTTAGACAAACAACTTTATTATGTTCACCACTACAATATCATCTAGTACAAGATCTTGGACTTCAAAAATTATCTAAGGTTCAGCGATTTAAGAAATCCAGAACAAACCCTAGATCTCAGACTAGAGGGAAGAAACGGAGAACGGAGTTTGGGTGAAAGTTGATGTCAATGTCAACATGAACTACCAGAACATATCAGAGACTGTGATAGTTATTCCATTTTTAAAACGAAGCTTAAACTTTGGCTTAAACAATTCAGTCATGTATATAAAAAATAAGTGTAACTGTGTAACTTGCTGTGTGTGATGTTTGTGTATTTTGTTTTAATGGATTGGTTGTATTGATGTATTTGTTTTGTGCATTACTTTTATAAACTGTTTTTTTTATTTTTATTTTTTTATCTGCTCAGAGAACTGGCTGAAATTTAGCTGTTGTGCTAATTCCAGCACATTTATATTCATAGAATATTAATGTGCATCGTCTTTTACGTAAATAATGAAGTGAGATTTTTTTCTCATTATAAGGAGATACATTTCAACAATGTTTTTATGTCATGTGACAGCTTTACTCTTCCGTAGGTCTCTGCCATACAGCTTCAGATCCAAAATATGACAGAGCAGACAGACGTGACAGAGAGAGAGCTGCAGCTTGAAACAGACATAACTTCTATAATCAGATCATTTTTTTAAACCTGATAATGAAGCAACAACAGGATTTTTTTGCACTGTTTGGACAATTTAATTGTAGATTCATTAATGTTTGAAATTCATTGTTGGAAGAAGAAAATATAATATATAATATAATATATAATATAATATAATATAATACCTCATCTATGTTTCCCTTGAATTAAATATTGAAATTATAACCCTAAAGCATTTTGAAGCTCTTTTCTGAGCAGTACCAACAACTTTAAATCATTTTGAGCTGAAAAGTTTTACATTTTTGCTACTTTCCCTTCATGGTAGCAAAGCTTATTTCAGCACCAGCTGAGAAATCCCAATATTGAAACATGGTTTGATGTTTCCTCATTTAAATGACGTTAAGTTCTCATTAGAATACGCAACAAAAAGGATTCAGACTGAATTTCCAGGGCCTTCCCCCCGATTAGCAAAACAAATGGCTCATGATATCAGGAATCTGAAAACACACCTGTTAGTTCATTTTGACTAACTCTGACTTCAGTGTTGGTTTGATGTGTCGGATCACATATGGTAACATTTCTCCTGACATATCTGACCTGTTTTTGCGAGGACAACAGTGCATCAGATCACTTTCTTCCTCAGACGCCACCAGCTCTCAGGAGGCAATAAATATGTGATGCTGAACTCAGTTATTTCCATAAATATGAGTGGCTTAATAGTTGATTTTTAAATGTGAGCAATCAGCACCGACACAGAGAGACGCTGAGCCAAGTGAGATATACATGGCTCATTTTGTGAGGGTTAACTGAATTAGAGGGCTGAGCAAAGTCTGAATTGTGCACAAAAAAGTTAACATTACCCTTTTATTTTTTATTAATTTAAACATTTTAACCAAATACTTAGTTATTTCCTCTGCTTATTTATTGTTTCTATATTTTCCTTTTATTTAAAGCCAACTTTATCTAACATTTCTAGTCCAATTTCTTTAAAAATAAATCTTTTTCATAATCACCAGGTCCTGGAAATGAAAGAAAATGTTTTTTTATGTCACTCAGACTCTCAGTTGAAGCCGTTTTTTTTCTTGAATGGACATGAATGAATGAAGACTTGGCAGTGAAGGAATCTGAAAACACAATCTGCAACATATTCACTTTTGAAATTCTGTTTGAAATGAGCCAACACTGTTTTGGCTCCGTGTCTTGTTGTCCATTGTGGTGACAAAATCTTTTTACAATCTGCTTTCAGTTTGACTGTTTTCAAATCCCCCTACATGAAAACATTTTTGTAGACAAGATCATTTTTAGGAAAAAAAAAAGATTTGTTATGATTTGGTGGCAGGAATAAACCCAGGTGCAGGCAGGTTCAAAAAACGAAAAGTATTTAATAACAAAAAGCAAAAGGCTGACAGGGCAGCTCAAAAACTCACTAGAATATTCTTGATACAAGGCTTGACAAAACATTAATACATCAACAGGCTGTGGGGAAACAACACAGCACAAAGAACCAACAAAACTTTGAAGACAAGACACAGAATATAAAGACAAACTAATTAGCAGAAACAAGAAACACCTGGGGAAGAAGCATGAGGATCAGGTGTGAGTGGGCGGGGCTGGAGCAAAGACAGACAGGAGGAAGAAACAGAGAGAGAGAGAGAGAGACAAGACAGAAAACTAGAACAAATCATAAACACAGACACAGATCATGACATGATTATGACGTTTATAGTAGCAACACATCTCCAAACAGTTGATAGAGGACCATGTTTCCTCTCTGTGTAACTTCCCCTCTTCTTTTAATAAGTCGGTTAATTTCTAAGAACAAAGGAGACCATTTGTTGGAGGCTTTGGATGGGATTGTAGTCCATTCTTGTCTGATGGAGGATTTTAGCTGTTCAACAGTCCCAGATTGTCTTTTGTTTCTATTGATAAGAGGTCTGGACTGCAAGCAGGTCAGTTTAGCACCCAGACTCTTCTACTATCAGCCATGCTGTTGTAATGGGTGCAGTATGTGCCCACAAAATTTGTCTGGCCCAGTTCTGGTCCACACAATGCACTAACACTCAAACACTCGAAATACCACAAAGAATTACCACCCTTTGGTGGCCCAGATGTGGTTTGCCTTAGGTGGCCCATGCACGGGCCAGCACCACATAAACCAAACCACAATTGGGCCAGTTGTGGTATTCCATCTTAGAAACTGTGCCATCTTGACACCAGATCTGGCCCACAGTTTGGACACACTTTCTTGTTCAATGCTTTTATGTTTTTCATTTTTCCTACGTTGTGGATTGGACTATGAAGGAACACATAAGGAGCCATGTCGTGAACATGGAGGTGTTGAATAAACCAGAACATGTTTTGTTTTTTGGATTGCTCCAGGTTGGCACCTTTTGTTTTTATTACAGCTATACACGCTCTTGCCTTTCTCTCCATCAGCTTCACGACGTTCTGTAATCACCTGGAATGGTTTTCCAACAGTCTTAAATAGGGGTGGGTAAAAATACAGATTCATCAGTGCATGGCAGTTAGTTTTTTTCCAATTTAATATCGATTCAGAGAATCCTCTTATTCAAAAATGTTAATAGGTACCATATTGACAAGAAAATAAATATCTTTAAATTACGCACAGTTATTATTTGTGTACTCATTATGAAATTGATATTGAAGCATTTAAAGCAATATTGAATCAATATCTAATTGAATCGTGACCCAAAGAAATGAAATTGAATTGTGAGGTTGTTAATACCCAGTCCTCGTCTTACCTAGTTTGTGCCTGATTACAGTGGTCTAGAATCTGGGGCTTATTTTGTTTTGTTTGGTGTTTTAGGTTTGCTCCACGTTTCTTTGCAGTATGTGTTCCTTCATAGTCTGGATGACGTCAGTGTTGATTTGCAATGTTGTTGTTGTTTATTTATTTAAGAAGGGACAGTGCATATTACAGAACATGCCAGAATTAGCCACGAAGGCTAGTTTTCATCTGTAGGAAATGTAGGAAAAAGAGTAAAAGAAAAGGGACAAGAATAAGAGGGTGTGTCCAAAATAGTTTCAGTATTTTTAGATTCGTTTTTATACCCAGTCCTCCTACCTGTTGTCAGTTAACCCAGTTTGTTGTAAAATGTTCCTCCGTCTGTTTCTTATTTGCACCACTTCATTTTACAGCCTTTTTTTTTGGCCTTTCCCTGCTTTTCTGAAACGTGTTTCCATAAATTTTATATCTTTTCCTGAAAGTGGGGAAAATTCCTAAATATGTGACGTGTTTACTATGTTCTGTTATGATAAAAATATGGGTTTGCACATCATTGCGTCGCGACTTTATGTACATTTTACACATCGTTCCAGGTTTTTTTTGGAGTTGGGGATTGTTCTTTGTTTGCCTGTGTTGCTCAGCAGCAGAACCTGTTGGTTGTCAGTCATGTCTAAGTGTTTTACTTGCTGTTTCTCTCCGTTTATTTTAGATTACTGGCAGACTTTTATTTTAACAAATATGTTTGAAAAGAGATCTTTGAGTTTTTCCAGCCAAACTGTCGAAGTCTCCAAACTCAACACAAGTTGTTTATAAGAACCACTCTTGCAGTCTTGGAAAATTAGATTTCTTCTTGGTTCCTTTGTGGAACTTTCCACCCCACTTAACGCATTAAACATAAACTTGCACCCGGAGCTGGATTTGCTCTTGACGTTTTTCTTATTTTCCTCCGCAGCCAAAGACTTCATCAGCTGCTTAATGGAGAAGGACCCTGAGAAGAGATTCACATGCGATCAGTCTCTGGAGCACCCCTGGTGAGGAGAACCTTATCGCCACGCTACACAATCAAAGGAAAACACACAGATTACACAGCGGTGTGACGCAGATCGCCGGGCTCATGCATTTGTCATGGAGAGCTTGTCCTCCCACTGTCATCTGTCACCATGGCTCCGAGCCACGAGCCCACCTCTGCAGGGCACCGCCAGCTCTCACAGCGAAATCTGCTGAATAAATGGCTGCCAATTAGTGGCTCATCTCCTGGAGGATCCTTGAAGAACTTGGAGGCTCTAATGAACAATTGAGATGTCTTCCCAGGCCCGCATCGGAGATAATGAGACCGAACCGGCGTGGGTTGACGTCTGCAGCCAAGGTGGCAATAAGTCTGTTTAGGCAGTAATGGGCATTCTGGGTCGTGGGCAGGTGGTCCCTCTGATGTGTGGCGTATAGACGGAGGCAGCAGATGTCATAATGAAGAGAAATGGCTTTCATTGATGAGGTTTCATAAGGAAATGTTATGAGGAATGTGTCCGAATCAGCAGCCCATCGATCAAAAGTGCTGCAGCCAAACAAAAATAAATGAAGGAAGCAAATCTGAAAACAACATGAGGATGATTCCTCAGGCACGGCAGGGATAAATATAAATCATTCTGGTGTGCTGTTTTGGTATGTGTCAATGTGACATTTCCCTTTTTTTTTTTTATAAAAACAAACAGGATTGCAGGAGACACGGCTCTCTGCAAGAACATCCACGAGTCAGTCAGCCGACAGATGAGGAAAAACTTCGCCAAAAGCAAATGGAGGGTGAGAACTCTGCACTCCTTGTATTTTTAAAGAGAAAATGTTTTGTTTTTTTTTTGGTCTTAACGATTTGTCTTGTAACAGCAAGCGTTTAACGCGACGGCTGTGATCCGCCACATGAGGCGCCTGCAGCTGGGCACCAGCTTTGGAAGCAGCACCAACTCTGTGCCGAGCCATCAGAGCCGGGCTCCGGCCAAGAGCCAGTCTGTGGACTGCGCCCCGCTCTCCCTGAAGGACTGTGAGTGACCCCCCAATCCTTCCTGCTTTGATCTCTAAACCAGTTAAAGTTCTTTAACATCGAAATTTTTTAACTATTTTTAGATTTATCATGGACCGAAGAATTTGTTTTTAAATGTATGTTTAACAACTTAGCTGATGAAATTTATTATGCACTAAGATATTAAATAAAATGCAACTGAAAGTCCCGATAGTGGAGCTAAACCCAAACTTATTATTTTTTATTTATTTACTTGTAAAGTTTTTGATTGTGAAGTTAAAGTTTGAAGGCACGTGATATAAAACGTATCACTATGGCAACTAGGTAATGTGTGGTCATGCAAACAAACGTTTCACGGTTGTTTTATGCAGCCTACCCAGACTGGGAAGGTTACAAACTTCCTGGGCCGCGGTCTATTTAGGCTGCAGCCCCTGAATTTTGGCACATCTGTTGTCTATCAGGGTCCTGTACCCTGGCTCGTCCTCAACCCTTGACAGGCCTCAATATGGTGGCGTCATCAGCACATTTAATGACGCTGGTGTTGTCCTGGGTGGAGACACAGTCACAGATGTACAGGGTAAAGAGTTAGGAGCTGAGACAGCAGCCTTGTGGAGGTCCTGTGCTGATTGTGAGCTCAGCGGACACCCGTCCTCTCGTTCTCATCCCCCTGCAGTCTGTCTGTCAGGACGTTTTGAAAAGAGGTGTGATATGTTTCAAACACAACATGTTTTAGCTCAACATCTGTGTAACTGACTAAGTTATGGCCATTTTTGTCTTGTGAAATGATTATTTTCTTTATGAGATATTTTGCTAACAGACTCTCATGGCAGCATGCAATAAATATATATAAATAAAAACATAATATGGGTTAACTGATTTTTTCAGTTCCTATTATTTTGTTTTGCAGGTCCTCCTATAGCTCCTCTGAAATCTGCCGTCAAAGCGCACAAGCAGGACTCTGATGGTCCCGCTCCTGTTCCACCAGAGGACCCATCATTGGTGGCTGAGCCCCCTCGACCCAGACCCTCCACGGTTACGGTCATCCACACTGGGACTAAATGACGCCAGGTTCCGCGGGAGGTCAGCTGGGAGACCACAGAGCTTTAAGACCAAGGAGGGGGGTTTAAAAAATATATATAAATATTTTTTAAAAACCGCCTCAGGCTTTGTGATTCAACATGGTCGCCCAGTTTTCCCATCCCGCCGCCTCCCATCTGTTTCTGCCAAATCCGGGAGGAATTTGAGGAGCTCTGGCTCATTGCGTTGCTTCCCTTCCTGCTGTCAGTCAGCCCTGACAGAGAGAACAAGAGAGGGGAGTAAACTCACCTGACGTTACCGTGGAGAGGGAGGATGGTTCGGTCAAGCAGCTGTTGTGGAAAGGTGCCACACTGAGAGGTGAACTCATCACCGCAGCTTTCTGTCTGTTTTGACCGTGACGGAACATCCTGCTGCGTGCTTTGTGTAAATAACCTGCCTGGAACCGTGGAGTCGTGTGATGCAAGTGGACAAAAAAAAACAAACAAAAAGAACTTGAAGCTGTGGTAAATAACTGTCTGCACCTCTGAACTCAGTGTTAGCTCGGACAGCTCGTGCTGCTTGGCGCGGCGTCATGACTTCCAGCGGTGTGTTGTTTATCTTTGCTTTTTTCCAGTGTGTGGACGTTAAATACAAACATGGCTGTGATCATAAAAGTGGTGCGTCGCACTTATCTATTGGGATATTTATTTTCTTATAATATATTACGACTTTTGTAAGAACTCTACTTAGAGAGAAACGTCTACGTGTTTATTGAGGCTGGATTAAAAATCTATTGTATTGTCATTTAAAGGTATAGTATCTTAATAGTTGCTGTTTTAATGGAGGAGTTGTATTTTGAATTGTGACTGTGAAGTCCTCTTTGACCACAGGAGGGCGCCACGGGGTCGTTGCTTTATGAACCAGTTCTCAGGGATCTGCAGGGATGTGAACAATGATCGCTCATCTGAACGATCCTACGTGCCACAAAGAGAGATGTTTACTTCCTTTGAAACCACCGACACTATGTTTTACCCTTTTAAAAAAATTGGAATGTGTGCTGTAGATATTGTGGCAAGAGAGTCGGGGTAGTGTGAGGCGAAGGGTGAACGGTGTACAGTTCAACACTCTGCTTCCATTCTCAGAACCACTCGGTGTTTAATCACTGTGCTTTCATACCAGCCTGTTGAATTTAGCAGGAAGATGCTTGTCTCCGCCTCTCTCTGCCTGTCTGTGGTTTTCACGACGAAGAGAGCCGTCTCTGTAATCCTGTATGGTTCTTCTGCTTTAACTTCAGTCTCTCAACATGAATGTGGAAAACAAAACAAAAAGGGAACGCTCCTTCAGTGCATGGCCGGCGACAGGGGCTTATCGTTTATAAATGTGGTGCATCTACTTACTGTAAATATAAAACTCGACAACATTTGCTCGACTTTTGTGTCTTTATTTTTTCATATCGCCAGCCCAAATAAAAAATCAAAGGAAAGCAAATAATGAAGAAGCGATTAAGTTTGCATAAATGTGCTGTGATTACATAAAACATGCATGTTATTTAAAAATAATGATTTGTGTATTACTTTACAATAAATACAAATAAGTTTATTAAAGAGATCTTTTAAAGAAGGGTTCTGTGGAAAAGATATGAACAACTAGTGTCTTACCTGTCATAGATAGCTCTTTGAATGACCTCATTTTGGAAAAACTACAGTTCAGTTCAGACCAGACTGACGAGCTAATGGCTAGTCTGAGTGAGGCTGAGGGGAAAGTGGTTTGCTGTTGTCTTAAAGTCATAGTAGTTGTTAAATTATGCAATTTTTCTGTGTTTCAGCTTTGAACTTTTATTCTTCTCACACAGTTATATCAGTAATTGATTGTTTTTAATTCAGCCTAAACTCATCAGGGTTTTTGTAAAATTGCGTTAGAAAACAGCAATATATTGCTCGCCTTTATTCACGACTAAATTTGACAATTACAGAAATTCTCCTGTTAGAGTTCAGATTATCTCAGCCCAGCTATATTATATTATATTATATTTAGGGGTGCAACAATACATGTACCCGTATCGAACCATATCGAACAGTGCTTTAGGTTCAATACACTCTTGTATCGAACAATACAGATTTTA
>JARVJO010000002.1:21756665-21770728 GCA_031762555.1 Cynodonichthys magdalenae
AGGTTAGTTTTAGGGTCAGGTAGGTACCTGTGAGGTTAGCCTTAGGGTTGGTGGTCAGGGTTAGGCTGTAGAAATTATTGGAAATCAATGGAAATCAATGAACGGTTCTAATAAGGATAGAAATACAAACCTGTGTGTGTGTGTAAAGGAGACAGATGTGAGCTGCTGCAGTGAGTGGGAGCTCCATGCTGCCCTGTGGCTCCTGCTGCTGCTGCAGTACAGGAACAAGTCTGAGTCCAGCAGCAGGCAGCCACCAACACAAACACAGTCAGGCTGCAGAGAGCATCACTGTTTACTGAAGGCATTTGCTAAAAAACAAGATGAAAATAAAGACCCAGCGTTCCCTGGGGGAATGCACGTCGCCCACCATCCTCCATGCCAGTGTTTTTCAGCTGCTTTAACTTTAAAATGAACTTTCACGACTCTCAGCTAAAGCTAAACATCTGTACATTTAACCAAATTATATGTGATTTGTAGTCATCGGACCACTGCCCTAAAATAGGTTGGTGGATAAAATCTCTTTCAAAAAAAACAAAAAAAAAACAAGACCAAATAAATATTTTTATAAATCTGAATAAAACCAACAGCCAACATCCTGTAGATGTTTGTGTTTCTTTTATTAAATAAGTCAAATTTTCTAAAGTGGTACTAAAGGTTTCATTGAGCTACTTTTAGAATTGATGCTGAAGTATGAAAATACATTGAAGCCTCTTCTTTTTTTAGCCAGTTTAGGAGAACAAATCTTTTCAAAGGCAATTTGTAGAAGTTGTTTATTTCATCAGATTGTTTCAGTGGAACTATATTAAAATACAAAGTGAATCAAATAATTGTTTTATTTGATGAAGTTTTACATTTGTTTCACAAGTGTTACAAGTTTTTCATCTGGTCTTGGCAAGGTAGGTGTGTATAGCAGAAACTGTCCTAAAAAGGTAACAAATACAAGTACACACACACAGATCTTCAATCTTTCCATCTTCACGGGGACTTTGTGAATGAATTGATTTCCATTCATTTCTATATTCTAACCCTGACACTAAACCCTAAACCTAACCTCCAACCCAAAAATGGAATTTCACCATGGTCCCAAGGGCGTAACTTTGGGTCTACCATTAGGGGTGATGGGGTGGGGGGTGTTATGTACTAAAACCCTGCATGTCATTTATAGCAATTATGCTACAAATATGACATCATACTGTACATTTTTCAATCAGGTTAAAGTTACCTAAAGACAAGAAAAGATTTGCATCTGTCTTCTTAATCAGTTAATTTCAATTGTGTTTGAGCAAATGATGTCATTTTATTGAGGGGGTACATTGACTAGATCAAATTATTGTGGAGGTCATAACCCCCCCTAACCCCTCTGCAAATTATGCCAATGCATGGTCCCCATTGAGTCTTTCCTTCATGTGAACTTTGTATTGACTTCCATTCACTTCTGTAGCCTAACCCTAACCTCACCCTGAACCTAAGACCTGACACAAAGCATTTGAAGCATTTGAATGTATGGGTTCCAGGCTTTTGTCCCCATAAGGAGCAGTGCATCCCCACAAGGTAGTATATTCTGGAAACATGGGCCTTACAAGGTAACATTTGCTAGAACACACACACTCCTGACTGAACTCACCGTTGATCTCATCCTGAGACTTTGCAGCTCGTCTGCTGCGCCTCCTGAAAAAGTTTGAGGCGTCAGACTCTTTCATGAAGACCCTCCACGGCGGACCTGCAGCAGATTGAGCTCAACATTCAGAGGATATTAAAAACAAAGAAGTGAAAATTCACAGCAGAAGAAATGCTGATGTTCCTCCTCACCTCGGGGATTCTTCGCAGTGCGTGTGCTGCTGTGCACAGCTGCAGACTCGGCCTCTGGGGACGCTGCGTTTGAGGACAGAAGTCTAAATTAAAACCCAAAGCTTTGCAGACGTAAACAAAGAACAACGAAATGTTGTCGCTTGTGCAGAAGATCCTGCTGAGTTTTAATTCTCCTTCATTAGACTCACAGTTCAGGGCCAGAAGCACAGCGAGGAGAGCCAGGAGGGCCGCAGAGGTCCAGGACATCTTTAACTCCTGATCAAGAAGTGAGCAGGAGGGAGAAGGTGTCAGACCTGTGTGAGAGCAGGGGGGCTGGAGTCAGGTGGGAGTGTCCCTGCAGAGCTCTGAAAAACTATTTCCATATTTTAGATTATAACTACTGACAAAGTATTTTACAGAGGTGTGAAAGAGCAACAGAAAACTGGATACATCAAACAATAAATATGAAATATGTGACGTGCTTTTATATTCAGCCCACCTGAGTCAACTCTTGGTAAAAGCAGCTTTTTCTGCTGTTATCTAGATGGAGAGGGTCTGAACAACAGGTTTCCCACAGATTCTTGGTTGGATTCAGGTTTTGACTTCGACTGGGTCTTTCTTACACATGAATAAGCTTTGATTTAAACTGTTTCATTTTAGCTCCGGTTGTATTTTATTTATTTATTTTTGGGTTGTTGTTCTGCTAGAACAGGGGGGTTCAAACTCAGTGACACAAGGGGGGCAAAATTCAAAACTTGGTCCAAGCCCAGGGCCAATATCGGTCAGTTTTTACTGAAATAATTGTTATATAACAAATTATTCGTATGGAAATACAAATGAGCTGTTTAACAATTAATATATTATGTATTATTTAGAAATACATAATATGATGGGTTAAGAAAAAAGATTAAATTGAGCATGCAGCAATCCCGTGCCTTTCTTTCAACAACTTTTTAATTTATTTCTTAGAAATACATTTTATCATAATCCAGCAAATGAGTTAAAAAAACAGAAACTCTTACTAAAAACCCAGTTACTTGACTTTAAAATAAGAAGAAAACAGAACAAGATCATTTAAGTCGATTCTCTGCTGCTCTCTTCACACCAAGATTACTGAGAAATCCAAACTTATTTTTCTTGGCTTGAAAGTTGGCCAGCTGGCATGAGAAGAATGTGGAAAAAAAAGTAAAAACACACGTCACGTTTAAACTATTACATTTGGGTCTGGAAAAAAACTAACAAGGGCCAGATTTGGCCCTTGGGCCTTGAGTTTGACACGTGTGTCAGGAGGTGAACCTCTGCTCTGGTGCATCCATTGTTTCGTCATCTCTGAACAACTTCCCTGTCCCTGCTAAAGAAAGCCATTCCAACAGCATGATGCTGCCACCACCATGTTTCATAGTTTGTTTTTGTTTTGTTACTTGCATTCATGGGGTTTTGCATTTAGGCCCAAAAAAAAACCCGTTTAATGTTCATCTGAGCAGGGCAGCTTCTGCATGTTTGTGATTTGGAATCATTTGAATTGATGCCTGTAAAAGACAGCTGACTTTCAGTTCAGCGATTTAGGCCTGAGAGAAACCGTTTCTTCAGTCAGAGAAGAGAAACATTTGAGCAAACACATTACAGCACAGCGTGATTATGAGAAACTCCAACACTCGTCAGGGAGAAGATGGATACAAGACAAGAAAAATACTGGATTTTCAGGAGGAAAAAAAGTGACAGTAAACAGCTGAGGCCCAGAGCTGGTCTGCAGATTTCTTGCCAAATGTCTCCATTACACGCAAAGCAGAGATGGGCCCCTCAGCAGGGCCACTCACTCTGCTCTTTATAAAGTTACGCAGCTCTCCGTTTGTTTGACTTTTTTTTTCTCTTCCATGTCAAATTCAGGCTGCGCTGCAGAAAAAAGATTAAATGTTTGAATTGTTTTCTGGTGAGGAAATTAAAAGCGGTGATATTGGTGCTCTGGAAGCATTGAGAAAATAATTGTGTGTGAAAGATAAAATGCTTTGTTCACATTGGTGTTAAATCTAAATAAAAATCTCTTTTATCTTGTCCTTTTTTCAGAAACTGAACCTCATAATTTTTTGAAATGTAACATTTTTTTGCTAATACTAATAAGTTAATTTGTACGAATCTATAAAGAAATCAATAAAAAAATCTTTAAAAGATTTTTTATATATATACTGAAAAAGATCTCTAAAAATGCAAGTACAAATACAATTACAATGAAAGCAAAAGGAACACAGAATAAGTAAAGTATTCCAGACGATAGGCTTCTACAATAAAAACATTTAGTACAAAAAACATTATGATAAAATAAATATCATAATTGATCTACAGAATTCATATGTTTACAGATTTTATGTTTGTACTCTTAGAAATAGTGAAAAAATATAGCTCAATTTTCTTAACCAGAACAGGTGAAGATGATGAAAATTTACATTTGTGAATATGAAATTTTCCAGATAGATTAAATGCCATTATTCGATTTGTATTAGTATTATTTCTATGAAAACCAAAAATAATACGCTCACTTAGTGAAAATTAATTACAAAAAATATTACAAATTGTAAAATGTAGACCTGTATATGCTTTTTCTGTGAATTACTAAAGAGTATTACTCATTCCAGCAGGGGGCGCTGTGGCGCAGCGTTCACTGTTTTTGGGCCATTTTCTGCACCTACCGACAGGGGGCGCTGTTTCCCCGCTTACAGCTCATTAGCTCCGCGGTGGTGGCAGAAGCCAACGTCAACTGACGGAGAGGACTCACACAGATCAACTAGTAATCTCCACGGCTACCTTCTAGTCGGACACCAGTTGATACAGCGTCCCATTTATTAATTTTTTTATAGGGAGGTAAACTTTGAAGCCCGAGAATAAGAAACCATGGCGCCGGACGCTGCCAGCCCGCGGATATAGGCGACACTGCGGAGGAGAAAGTATCGACCACACAGAACCCACAAAGAAGAAAGCAGCTGGTGTGTTTTTCACGCTCGGAGGCGAAGACGGCATCCGGCCTGAAAAGAAGCTCCGAGGTCGGGGAGTCCGCTCGGAGCGGAGCTAATCGCTTCTGGTAAGAGTCCGCGTACACGTTTCCAGTCAGTTTGCATTAATTTAACGCAAAGTTTAGAGGCTCGCGGAAATATCTCCCCCAGTGTTGACTTTACAGCCTCAGTTTCTGTTTAGTTTGTCTTCAGACGTGTTTAGCTCATTGCCCCTAAACTACTGTCAAAGTAAAGTTGAAGGAGGTTGGTGGTGGGTGATTTCTGGCCCGGTGAGTTCATAGTTAAACATTAGTGTCAGCTTTGTTGTTTCACACCACAGAGCTGTACAAACAGTCGGCGAGGAGGCTGTCATTGAATAATACGAGGCTGTGTTGTAAAAGAAAAATGCGTGAGCTGACTGGCTGCTCTGCATATGTATCATCCTGCATTGCTGCTACCAAAACATCCAGTGACCCACATTTCACAGATGTTCTGTCTCTTTCTGGATGAACTTCTGGGAGCTGTCAGGGCTCCCCCACAGCCAGGACGAACAGCTTGAACCAGTCTGAGCTGCTGTATGAAGGCCCGGACTAGGAAGGAGCCTGCAGGGCAAAACCCTTGGAGAAAGACTCCTTCAGTAACTCAGCAGCTCTCAGTGAATTCCTGAACTGTGGTTTTCCTCCTGCAGGGGATAAACCTGAGTCAGAGCTTTGCAGCTTCTCTCAAAGGAGGATCTGGTTGTGATCAGGACTTTCAGCAGAAATGATACTATCAGTGCTGACTTTGCTTCCCACCACTCGGGTTGTGAGTTAGGACAGCCCCTAAAAACCCAACTGATTTCTCATCTTGTGGGTTGAAATACTGGGTATCTGCATTGATCATATAGAAGAAAATTACCCAGAATCTCTTTTGTCACCTAGATTGTCCTCATATAATTTTGATCTTTTGCTCTATATCAAACAAAGTTGGAATCATAAATACTTTATTATTTCTAGTTGGAAATCCAAAGTTTGGAAAAGAAACCACAGATAGAAGATAGTAGCTGATTAAAGGTAAATAAAGTAGATTTATGATAAAATAAGATACAAAATCAGATACAAAAGATGATTCTTTTTACCAAAGTAACAAAACAACAATCAAACGGCTTTTTAGCCAACATTTTAACTGCTATAAATGATTTCTTTCAATAGATTATTTGTTAATGTGCAAAGTATGACCTAACAGTTCCAGGTCACGGGTCACGCTGGATCAGCATCGAGCTTTCTGTAAAAACGCCATTAGAATTCAACAAATTCATCTAGTAAATTTTTGTTGTTATATAATGTGAGGGTTTATATACATATTTGAGATTTAAGTTTGCTTTTTGAGAAAGTGTTCAGTCCCAAACAACTGCTGGATGTAGTAGTGTAGTGGGTACTGGTAGGACTTGAAATAATGAAAATATTTTGAACATCTTTGCTCAGTTCATCTATGTCGGTATGATAAAAGGAATACGTTTCAAAATAAACTGAAAGACTAAAACAACAATGAAAGCAGTAATTATACTTTATCAAAATTATGTTAAAACTAAATTTGTCCCAAGTTACAAAAGTGTATTTTTTTTCCAATAAAAAAACAAATAAAGTTGCACTTTGTGTTGCAGATGCCTTTAGCCCTTCAGTGCATTAACAGAACAAGAATCAACTAAATGGGATTTTAAACATTTTGTTACAAGCGAGAAATGATTTGTTCCAATTTCTTGAAAAACACAGTTGGACGGTCAGAAAATGGTAGTTTAGCCTCAGCCAGGTGTTTTCCTACGATGGTAAACTTAGATAGTGTTGGATCTGTCGATTGATCAACTTAACTGGTCAATGATTTTAGGTGACAATGCTCTTCTATGAATTGTTTTTAAGTGCAAAAGTTCTTCAAGGATTATTCATTTTTATGTTTCTCTTAAATAATTATTGTTTTGTTAGTTAAATGAAAAATTGTTATATGAAAAATTTCCCCCCTTTTCCTTAAAAACCCTTCAGAAAACATGAAATATCACTTGAGACTACTTTAAAAGATTACAGAAAGGTCTGTCTTGGATGCAACATGTAAATAAAGAAAACGATTTAAGACTTTTTCACAGTGAATTGCTTAACTTCATAGTTGAATCGTGAGCTCTGTTATATCTTAGATATAACAAATGCAGAGTTTCACATCAATGTGAATATATTCAAGAAGACAAATGTTATTTTCAGTTTAAACTGGACGACCGTTGAACTTATTTGATTAATCTGGTTTCGTTTTGAGCTATGATTGTCTTTAGAGTCATTTAGTTTTTTATTTTACTCTGAATGTACCAGACATGACCTAATGAGCCCTGACAGGTAAAATGAGTAATAGCTTCTCTTATTACAGCTTAGTGTACGTCTGGGAAAACCTGCATTCTGACATCCTAATGGAGGCTCCTTTAACTCTGGTAGACCAGGACAGCAGTGGACCACTTAGAACTGACTTAGAAATCATTCACAGAAGTTTACCTGGCCTCTAAACTTTCCAGGTACTGAACACGATTATATCTGTATAAAACAATCCCAAGTTACCGTCACATGTCTATGCCCATTCCCTGACTGTTCAGACATGTTTTAACAGCAAAATGGGGCTCTACTAAATATTAGGTCATGATATAATGGCTGCTTGGTGTCAAATTGTTCGGACATAATGTACCCAGAACTGTAAACTATAACTTTTAAATAGAAAGGTAACAAGACATCAATACACATAGATGTATCGATTAAATGATTATTGATTCAGCTATGGTACATCAAAACAAAAACATCAGTCCACATCGTCATCATATCCCCCGATAAGGATCAATCATCACAAACTTGTGAATTGAATTGAATCAAAACCTTATCATTACAGATTTTTTTTGTATCGAGAAATATCATATCATCAAAATAAATCAGTGTATTGTATTGTCATAAAGCTGGTAATTTACACCCCTGCTTTTAAAAGAACTGTTAAACCCAGAAACATCTAAAGCAGTTTATTGTTCTTTCCATCAGAGAAAATAACTACCCTGGTCCTCATCAGTCCAGTCCCTGTAACTTTACAAGAAAATCAGCTTGTCCCTTGTTTTCGCAGACATGGCGTCTTCGCTGTCCACCAAGCCGTCCTCCTCACAGTGTGTACAGTTTACTAACCTGATTGTACCGGTGGTTCCTCCATCCCACACATTGTACTGGCAGGCTGGCACTTACTGGACCCGTTTAGTGCAAAGCAGTGATAACCACATGTTTCCTAAGGGCTCTGTCACACTAAAACATTTTAGACAACTTATGCCAACTTATAAACATTTTGTTATGAATATTTTATTCATATCGGATATTTACTTCAACTTAGACATCTTTAATGTTGGATAAACTTTTTAGTGAACATGGCTACCAGAAGGGGAACAATCATTTCAAGCACCACTCTCCCTGTAAAGCATAGGGTCTTGTTATTCTAAATCAGTCAGCATGACAGTGATCCTTGTCCTCGTCAACACCTGAGTTAATGAGAGGATCGCTGAATTATGTCAGCAGATGTGAGGCAGGGCTGAAATGTAATGGAAGTAGGTTTTGTTTTCATGGCAATGAGGGACTTGGCAATTAATTGCCATTCATCTGATCCCTGTATAAGAAGCATCAAACCTTGTGACAATTAATATTTATGTCGTTCTCAAATTACAGCTGAACCTTTAGGCTAAACTGCAGCAGGTTTGGCTCAAGAAACGTTCTCATTGTTTTGTTTTTTAGCTGTTAGTGTGTTATGTTTGTACTGTTCATCTGGCTAGTTAACTGTTTGTCATTAGCAGCAAAAACAAGCATATCTGACCTGATCAGTTCATACCAGTGTCCAAAGATTTATTATTCTTAATAAATTATGTGGAAAATAAAGAAAATGTGTCAGAAATAGAAGAATAAAACAGTCTGATCAAAGCATTAAGTTGTATAATAGAGTGCTTTTTACTGTAGATAAAAAATCAGTATTAGCATGGTGAAGGCACAAAGTAAGGTTAAATCTTTAATTTTCTGTTTGTGTTTCTTAGTAAGTGAATGTAAAAGCAGTGAAAGCCCCTTCTTAAATTTCCTGTGTGCAGGTTTTACCACAGTAGGCTGAGTGCTGGTAGCGGAGCACTTTTGTCAGACTGCGTCCGTGTTAGGCTCGCAGTACTCTCGGGGTTCGTGGTGGTACCCTGATGGTTAGGGCGAGGTGCTTTCGGAGGACAGTGTGGCCATATGTGTGAATGTGTGTGTTGTTTTGACGTGGGCTCGTTCCCTTGGTGAAGGCCTTGGGGAGATGGCAGTGGCAGGGTAACCTGACCCGCTGTGAGACAGCTGTAGCCACGCTTTGCTGATCCCCAGAGTCCCAGTGGAGATCAGATGATGGTCCAGTATGTGAACGGGTGTGTGTGTTGTTGGGGGGGGGGTGAGCAATGCACATGATCTGACTTTGCTGAAATCAATATTTTACAGGCCTGCGTGGTTTTAGTTTCTTCTATGTCTTGTCCAAATACAGCTGTTTACCCAGGCTCTTTATGTGTGTGTGAAGGAGGTGGGGTTATCAATGTAGGGACAAAAATCAAACAACCTTAATGTCAATAACAAAAATTTTCGATGTTAAATTTCCTAATAAGTGAATGAAAGTGAATGTCCTCTGTTAATGAGGTCATGTTAAAGCTGCGGGCCGAGACAGCTGGTTGAAGGTTAATGTGTCACTTCTCTCTGGGGGGCAGCTGCTATGTTGCAGGCACCACTCCTGTCTATAGATAGTAGCCATGAATACAAACTCTTCCTCTTTTTCTCTGCTGTATTAACATCGGCACGCAGCTCAGCTCCGCCCGCAAGACAAATGCTGCTGCTGCTCGCAGGTTTGGCAGCTTCCACTCCCCGATTCTTTTGTCTCTTTCTAATTTGAGTACGTGTGGATAGTTCAGATCTCCATCCAGCCTGGAGCCGCTCGGCTGAGAACTTGTTCAACTCTCACAGAAATAACTGACTCGGCAAGTCCGTCCCGTCATGTGTTGCGCTAATTGCAGAGATAGCCAAGGAAAATGGTCCGCCTCTCAGCAGGTTGTGCTGGAAGTTTCTGAACATTTGTTGTTTTATTGTTTGTTTTTTTTCTTTCTTTTTTTTTCTTTTTTAATTTTTAATTTTTTTATATAGTTTTTTTTTTTTTTTTATTATAAGACATGCAGACATGATGCACTATCAGCCAATGTTATCATTTGCATTTTTGCAATCATGTGCTCATAAATAATAAACACACAGGTAAATTTATAACACATTATCTAGATGATTCAGACTTAACTTGCAAATAATATATGATTAAAGATCAAAGACTGGTTCTGTGATTAAACAGTTTGAACACAACTTTATTTTTATTATCTCCTGCTACTGAAACTAGATTTGTATTGTAACAGCATGTGTCTATGTGATAATAGATCACATGCGATCTTGCACTCTTATGTGATTGAGCATGACTTTATTTTAAAAGTTTGAACAAAAAGGCTAACTAGCCAACATATTTAAAGATGAGATCAGTTTAAAACTCTAGCGTGAAAGGCAATAGATCACTTAAAAATGTTAATAAACAAAACAACTTCACTTTTTTGTGTCGTCTTGGTTCATTACTTTAGATTACGGAAGTTGTGCTCGTTCCTTTTCCTGTTGGTGTGACGTGATCTGTGTAGATTGACACCAAAGCAGCTCGTCAGGCAAAATCAATGCACATGCGCAGCCTCGCGTATTTGTATAGGCACGTCCACGAGCTGTCGTAAAGCAGTCCAGGGCATCGTGATGCAGCCACTTGGCGTCGCAAATCGGATCAAGGTGTCAAAAAGACGCACCTGTAAGCCTTTTCACTAATGTATTTGATTTTATTTTTCAACACATTGTAAGATTAATGTGGTGACTGTGGCAGAGTGGTTTGGGGAGTCATCCTCTAAAGTTGCCAGTTCAATTCCCCGTTCCATCTGCCTCAGTTGTCGTGTCCTTGGATAAAGCCTACTTTACACTCCCTCCGAACTGCCAAAATCAGCTCGGACTGTCGCAGTTTCATGACAAAAATTACTTCACCGTGTTCTCAGTGTCAACTCTGCTGCCCCTTTTGTTACAACCAGCGAGCAGAACTTTTCCCCCCTCCACATAAGAACTTATTGTGTGGTTGGTCCGAAGTTCGTTGGAGTGTTTTTTCATGATAAAAATGCTCCGACCCTGCATTGTGCTTCAACCACTTGCTTCTAAAAAAAACCAAAAACCTGTTGTAGGCTACCAGGACGCAGACGTTTACAATGACAGTCAAACGTCCAGAAACTCATGGATGGAGATAAAACAGACATTGTGCACCGAGGACTCTGTCTGATTAAAAACTGTGAAGCTTTAATTGCGACAGATTTGTGCATGAATAATGTCGGGTGACGGGATTTTATTTCCGCATTGTAGAAACCCCATGCAGTAACATATACCGCAGCAGGAGGGGTTTCCCAGGAGCTCAGCACGTGTGTCTCAGGGGCTATGAAAGGTGTGTGAGAAAACGAACGCCGAACAACCACGTGACCGTGCATCATCTGGTCAGCTTCGGAAGGAGTATGTTCAGGCTTTAAGACACTTCACCCACCTTGGCTGCTGGTGCCAGTGCATGGCAGCCCCACCTTTGTCAGTCTGCTTCAGGGCAGCTGTGGCTACAATGTAGCTTACCACCATCAGTGTGTGGCTGGGTGAATGATTGTCTGTAGGGACTTAATGAAGCACTATATATACTGCTATAAATAATCTGATCATTTCCCATTAAAGTTGCAACAAAGACGTCTGCGAGCTGTTTGTGTTTTCAGTTTAACACGAACCCTGATGTGCCTCTGCCACCATCCTGCCACCGGGCCTGAGCAACTGTAGAAAGCCTCAGGCCTGTTGTTGACTTTAATCACCATGAAGGAGCTGCTGCTGTGAAGAAGAGCGCGAATGAGCAGGGAGGGGGTAAGCTAATTGTCTCTGCCTTTGATGCTAATGTTCAGCTCATAAACTGAGATCAGGTGACTCCAGTTAGGTTCACACCTAGGATATTGCCTGCACAACGAGCTGTAATAATCACTGTATTGTATCTTAAACACCTCTGAATATGTGTATATTTACAGTTCTTTTATACTGACAGCTTTTTGTACTGTTGTGTGTTTTAGGCCCTGTTAGTGTGAAAACATTAGAAACTCTTTTGATGTTTGTGAAAAAGTTACATATTTACATAGTAATGCTGTGATTATAACTGCTGTTCACATGAGATTGCAAAAGATTTTGAACCTGTTGCAGTTTTCATATCCGGTTGCTAGCTTGCCTTACAACTTTTGCATTTGAATGAGTTTGTTTGGACTGACAGTATTTGTAGAATGTGTGAAATGTGTCTCCGTTGACCCAAGAGATGGTGCAGCACATTCTTTTCTTTAATTCTGTGTCAGAAGCTCCTATACATTGAAAAGAGAGAGCATCACAAACGGCTCTCTACTATCTGACATTGTTACTGTTGGGACTTTTGCTGATCTACTCTGCAAGTGCGGAAACACTATTGACTGCAGCCATCCAGAGTGCACATATACAATTTCACACCGATGCCAGGTGTTTACAAAAACATACAGTCTGAGACCTGGATTCAAAGTGCAACAGAAATGTTCTTGTTTTATTTAAAAAGAGCGTCGAATAAACTGGACTTTAGCTACAAACATATGTTCTTAGAAATTTCCACCTTGGTGGACAATAAAGGTTTATCTTATCTTTCACAAAACTTGGATCGTCCTTTTGGACTTTTAATTCGATTGTGGGAAAAATACATTGTAGGGATGCACGATATATCGGCAATAATATTGGTATCTGCCGATATTGGTAATTTTTTAGAATATTGGTATCTGTTCATGTAAAACTGGGCCAATATTAACGTCTGATATTGATATCCCACTTTTTAGCTTTGTGTTTCTGTTGTGGGAGGAGAAATGGTTTGTTGAGCATGATAGTGATGGTGATGCTGCATAGCCAGGGATAACTGAAGTAGGGAGCCACGTCAGTGGTCTGGTCGTTTATTTATGGTGTCAAAAAAAGACTAAAGTGTGTTTGTGCGAAAATGTATAATATAATTTGGTGTTTGTGTAATATCTGTTATCGGCCATAACGGCAATAATTATATCGGATATCGATATTGGCTGAAATTTTCATATTGCTGCATTCCTAGTCCATTAGGTTGATATATTAGGTACATCTACTGTTTGCTAGATAAAGTATCTTGATCTTTAAGTGCACCTTTGCATCCACAAAGTTTACCTGCCATAAGTTGGGCTCGTCTTTCATTGTTTTGTGTTGAAGTTGTGCCAGTTTTGTTCATTTTCAACTTTTATGGGGTGATGGAGACAATTAGCAGTGATTCTTCTTACTCCGCCTAACTCATTGAAGTATTTCACATTCTGTTTTTGTGTGAGCTTACAAAACTAACATTGATGGCAGCAATAAAAATGTCCATCATATGTGTAACTGCTTGCTGCCAGTAATTTTTATTGCATTGTCACATGTTGCAATTTAAGAAGCTTTTTAAGAAGCAGTTGCGTAAATCTATTAATTAAGTCATAATGCCAAGCATCCTCTTGCAGTTACTCAAATCGGAATTTTTTTTTTCCTCCTCGGTGTAATTATTGGTTATAAAAAAAGGTTACTCAATGCATCAAAAATGTATTGTCATTGGAAAATTAATATAAGAAAGATCTGATTGGACTTTGACAACTGGGGGGTTATATTTCCAAGCGTCAAACTTTTACCATTAAATATTTGTCTAATCAGATTCAATCAGATCAGTTTCTTTTACTGCATTAAAACCCCACAACCGACTTAGATGATAGAGTTAGAGAGTTTAGATTGTTTAGTTTTAAAGAGAGAGGAACAACAAAAACAGAAGTTGTTTTGTCAAATACTCACCAATCGTGTTTTGCATATGTTACCAGTACTATGCAGAACCAGTTTTAGGTTTTGGATTGATGGAAATTTTAAAAGATTTCCCAAAGACCTGATTAGTAGATCTCAGCCTGAACAAATGGCACAGTAACATATGTGACATTTGTTGTATGAAACTAGTCTCGCATAGAATAGAGTGGAATAGAATAGTTTTTATTGTCATTGCACAAGCTTGTACATAGGGCTGGGCGATATGAGGAAAATCTTATATCCCGATATTTTTGGCTATATCGCGATACACGATATATACCACGATACCTCCAAAATCAATGAAAAAATGATTAAAAATTGATCC
>JARVJO010000002.1:21792965-21805322 GCA_031762555.1 Cynodonichthys magdalenae
CAACGAGACTTGGACTTGAGGTCAAGAGACTTGAGACTTGACTTGGACTTGCAAAAAAAGACTTGTGAACATCTCTGGCCTGTGGTTCATGAGATGTTTTTGCTAATAGACAAAGACACTCGTACCAGACAAACATCATCACCACCTTTCATAATGGTGTTTAGATATTTTTTTGAACTTTTTATAAATTGTCGTTATTTTACAGTGTTTAGTCATATTTTTGAGTCTCTATACTGAACAAAAGTCACAAATAAATGTGAATACATACCTGCAGTCTTCATCAGTTACATATTATAAGCAAAACTATTTTTACAATCTGCCTCTTTTTGAACACCTAAACTATCCTAAGATGTAAAACTGGCTGGAATTTGATGTGCTGCACAATTCATTCAGGCTCTTGTGTGAGATTCTTTTATCATGTAAATTCATTTTCAGACCGCAAAAAATGGAACAAAGATTTAACACTGAGCTGACATGGAGTGTTTTAATTTATATTTTTTCTTTCACAGATTCTATAAAAGTCAGTGTTTTCCTCATCGTGTCATTTGTGTTGGTGACACATGTTCTGCTCTACAAAGACGGGTCTCCTTATTTATAATCATTAACCCAATGTTTGTTTTCTCCAGCAGAGCCCATCGTGAGGAACGGTCGGCCTCCTTCGGCCCACAGCGTGCACTCCTTTCTTCACCAGTACACAGGATCTTTTAAAAAGCCGCCGATCCGACGGCCTCAGAGCGTCATCGGAGGAGGTCTGGGCTCGCTCATGGTCCTGCCTCGCAACGGCAGCCGCCTCGGTGAGATGCAAATATGCTGCATGGTCATGTTTAACTTTTGTTTTGGCTTCCAAAGGAAACAAAACCTCAGATTTGTTTTGTTAGTATTTAGTGTCTATTGAAAGGCCTCAAAGATTAGTGATCAAACAGCATCATGAAGACCAAGGAACACACCAAACAGGTCAGGGATAAAGTTGTTGAAAAGTATAAAGCAGCAAAAAATAGAGTTTTGAACATCTTATTGGGCAAAGGCACCGAGTTAATGTGTGACAACATGCACACTCACATGAAAATGTGTTGGTGAAGACACACATTAAAGAATTACATTTTTATTTATTCTGCTCCCAAACAATGAGTTTTAATACTTTCAGTGAAACCATGAGTTTGTGTTCCCAAAGCAGGGACAGTTTATACAGTTTTAAGTTTTGGCCAACATGAAAACAGTCTCCTGACATAATGGAAATGTGTATTTTTATATATATTCTCAGCACAAAAATTAAGAAAACTTGTGTTAGATTATTTCTTTGTTATAACAAGGCTTCTTGGTAATAAATTTTACCTGATAGAGAAGATTTGGCAAATTTTTCATGTGCACAACCCACATACTCAGCTCCAGTGCTCATACCACAAATGCATGTTTCTTACAAATGTGGCTCGATTTAAAAAGGAAATTTATGCCTGGATTCGCAAGACAAAATAATTGTGCCGACTTTGACCCAATTTTTCCCTTCTGGCAGTCTTAAAGACGCTCCGATTATCGTGATGGCCCTAAAGATAATCTTAGGAGATATTCCTGCGTTTGTGGTGTGTTAAGAGTGATCTAGTCTTCTCAGAAGGACGTCGGGACTCAGGCCTGAAATCGGGGATATTTAACATGTTGTCTTGGCCCGATAGCCAGCGTGTGTGGTGTTCCTTGAAGTCAAACAAGCTCACAGCCCGTTGAATGTGGCGTGTAGCCAATCAGAAACCCAAAATACAGAAGACAAAACAGCTGCTATGCTGCACTGGAAAGTCCGCAGGACTTCAGAGACTCCTTTTTGTTTTGTTTTTTTCTCTGTTAAAACTAGTTCACAAACTTTGGCCACTGCGTCTTTTCTCGTTGGCCATGTTTGTTTGCTCTGGGCTCTCGTTCGATCTCGAGAAGTCTCGCTAGATTTCCCGTCTATGTTGTATTTTGTTGTGTGGCTGGACACACACTGTAGGACCAAACCTGTTATATCTATGATTTTTTTTATTGTCATGTGCAGAGCTGTCAGGTTTTCCAACAGTATAAGATTTATTGCCAAGAAGCATTGTTGTAACAAAGAAATAATCTACCAAACACAAATGTCCTTATTTCTGGGCTAAGTATAGATATGTGAATGAACTGAGGCATGAATAAAATCATATTTGATGCTTTTATTTTATAAGGCTCTGAGTCCCTGACCTAAATAAAATCCGTCAGACATATTAAATCTTATTTACTTCTGTTTTCTCGGCATGATTCAGCTAAGAGCTCAGTATGACCAATGGATCTTGAAAAGTGACATTTTTTTTTGTTTTTTTATTTTATTTTCCTGTTGTGGGTCTTCCTCTGTTTGATTCTACCCCTCCTCCTCTTCAGATATCGTTCATGAGAATATGAAGATGGGTTCAGACGGTGAGAGCGACCAGGCATCAGGAACATCGTCTGACGAGGTGCAGTCGCCCACGGGTGTTTGTCTGAGGAACAAAGGGAACAGGCGCATCTCTGCGGAGGTGAGCCTCGCTCCAGAATATTGGCGTTTTTAACGCAGCCTCTCTTCCTATTAAATCAAAAATGTGTTGTTTCGGTGTGTGAGTCACATCCTAATATTAAAGAACTCTCAAACTCGTGACTCTGTTCAAAGGCAGCAGCTCATCTGGGTTTGTTCCTGACTGAATTATTCAACCACCTCTTTATTAGAGAACTTATGTTTTCTTGTTTTTGAAGGAGCCTGAAAATCTCAAAAGATTTTCCTGCAGAGTAGACGAGCAGCTCCGCGCAGTAACTCAGTGTGGGTGTTTTCTCAATATAATCACACACACCAGGACCTCAGCTGCTCGCATAATCTTTGCTGCACTCTAAGCACACACACACTCACACATAAGCTGTGCTTCCACGTATTGTTCTTCTAAACACAGTTTTGAAATGTGGTTGAAAAGCTTTTACTATTTCCACTACCTCTGCCTACACACACACACACACACACACACACACACACACGCACGCACACACACCACACGTACACACCCTGACATTTGCGTTTTTCTGCTGGTTACATAAATGTGAAAAGATTATAGAAAAAGTCTTTCAGGTTCTTTAAAGTGAAACGCGTTTGCTTCACAGTATTTTCTAACCTAAGCTGGAAGTGTTTCTAAATGAATAAAATTTAGGTGAAGCATCTGAAACTGAAATTATAACAGATTTGTTGCTGTTTTAGTCACATTTGAGTCACATTTAGTAGAGATATTTCCTTAACGTAAATAAATCTGTCCATTCACTTTGGTACAGAAGAAATGTTTACCGAAAATAAGAGATCCCTTGCTAAATAATTTCCTTATAACATTCGTTATAAGAGGTGTAAGTTTCTTACAGTTGCATTTTGCTTTTTATTTGCTAAGAAAACTTTTAATAAAATAAAACATTTTTCTACATGTAAGACCAAATAAACATCAAAGCACATATGCAGATGTTTCTGCCCATCTCCAGCTAAGAGTTTATTTTACTGTGCTGTCGTGAATCTGGACACGTAAATATGTTTGATTACATTAATTAAAGTAACTAAATAGAATAGATGCAAGTATTTATTTTTTTTTGTATTTCACTGGGCTTTAAATAAACATTAACAGCTAACAGGTTTCTACCACAGGTTTTGACTTTATATTTGAGGATTTATAGCGTTATATGTCCTTATGTTTATTTACCAGCTGCACATTTTACCTAAAGCTGCAGCCTTCAGACAATTAAGAGCTGAAGTGCACCTGACTGCGTGTGTGAGGGAGGCTCAAGTCTTAATGGACTAACTGCTGCTAATGGGCTTTAAGGGATG
This sequence comes from Cynodonichthys magdalenae, assembly GCA_031762555.1. Taxonomy (NCBI): domain Eukaryota; kingdom Metazoa; phylum Chordata; class Actinopteri; order Cyprinodontiformes; family Rivulidae; genus Cynodonichthys; species Cynodonichthys magdalenae. Next base: position 21,796,789 of record JARVJO010000002.1, read on the forward strand.
AACGTTTGACATAAATCAGGAGTCAGGACAACTAGATGTCCTTTTGTCACCAAGAAACTGTTCAAGAAAAATAAAATGTTACATTTCTGTGAAATTCTTTGTTGTCAGACATAACATAATTACTTAAAACTAAAAATGGTTGTCATCTTTTTAAAACGTATGAATGTTTTTAGCCGTGAGCAAAAGCTAAATGAGTTTCAGAAGACTAAAGCTGTTCTGACTGAAGAAGTCGCTCTGCTCATAGGTTGTTGTAATTACAGAGCTGCTGGGGATTTACGAGCAGATAGCCACATCTGCAAAGATAAACCAAGTGTGCAAGCATGCATGAAGGGGAAAAAAAACATAAAAAGTAGCAAGGCATTGTTCTCCTTTTGGTCTACCCACACAAACGTGACACACCACCTCTCTTGCTGTGAACCGTGTGCAAGAAGTACACCTCATACTTCCTGTGACTGTTTCACAACCAGATCACGATGATTTGAATTTGGACAATGCAAATGACAGTCTTTTGGGCAAAACAAAATTTATGCTTTGTTTGTGTAGCAGGATTGATGCTGAGCTTGTTGTTGGTGACGTGAAGCACTCTTAAAAGAAGGGATAGTAGAAGAGAAGTAGCAGGAAGACATGAGAACATTCCTCCCTGTGGTCAGGTGGTGGAACGTGTTTCTCTTGCAGCGCAGGAAGCAGGGCAGTTTTGGGATTACATCACAGGGATTAATGTAATACGGTCCAGATGGGCCCCTGTTGTAACAGATTAGAACGAGTCGATTGGACGATAAAGATGGGTGGGGGGGTGATCCGGGTGCAAAGGTCAGGTGACCGGTGGCATCATTTGATCTGAGGCTAAATCTCCAGTTCTGGCTGTGTGGACAGAAACAACAGGACAGCAGAGCTGGAATTATTGTTCCTCAAATATACAAACATCTGAGCAGACTGGTACTAAACCAAGCATCTGGTATTCATGTGACTGTTGATTAATCTACTGCAAAAATTAGGAAATTGAAGAAAAAAAAATTCCAAGGCCTAGCATTTTTCATGTATCGACTGCCGCCTTTTTGTTTTAGAGTCAATTCATTTAAAAATATTACAGCTGATCTCATGCAGAGTGTTGTGAATGACTCTCAGCTACTACCACATTAAATTTTAGGTCAATATCTGTAAAACTGACAGAGTTGTAGCCATTTTAATGTTTGTTAATGTCAATAATCTGTTGCAGCCATCTTGACTTGAGCTAACTCCAGCTGTAGATGTACAACCAGTGGTTACTTTGAGAGTAATCCAATGGCTCATTAGATATTTTACTAACAGACAAACAGTGACTCCAAAATTCCTTGTGCAATAAGTGGCATTTAGTGTATCTGATATGAATGACTTTCACACTACTAACAAGCCAAATTATAGCCTAATATCTGTAAAATTTGACTAAATTATAGCTTTTTTTGTTGTTGGTATTTTTAGTCAGTTGGCTCTGGTGGCCATTTTGGATTGTGTTGACTCTAAAAGTTGTAATGGTATATCCAATGTGTATTTCTTAAGTTACATTAAAACCCATTCACTTGTTTCAAGAAATATTTTGCTAACAGACACAGTTGACTTTAACAAACTTTAAAAATAATCTTGTGTTTGTATCAGTCTCAGCAACAGCCACACAAAATTTAATCTCAATATCTGTAAAAGTGTCAGTCATTGACATTTTTTCTTAATTATTTTTTGAGTGGTTATCAGTTTGGCAGCCATCTTTAATTTGGTTCCCTCTAAAAGTTAATAAGTTGTAGATAAGCATCCAATTTTTGCACGTAGACCATAATTCAATCAAATTTAGCGATCAAAAAGCCCGTTCCTGACAGCAGCTTTCTTCACAACAATATAAAACCTGTCTGGTGACATTATTCAGCCGTGCATCACTTCTTTCTGCTCTCTGCTTCTCATAACTTGGCTGATTGTCTGAATGTGTCAGCTGTCATTGGTGAGAAAAAATTGAGTCATCGTCGTGTTTTGCTGAAGCTCAGAAGGCAGTTCCAGATCCATCAGCCGAGTTAGAAGCAGCTTGTTTGTGTGAGTTGGTAGAGAAGGACGAGGATTAGGGTGTAAATGTTTAAATGTACCTCAGAATGAGGTGGAAGTTAAAGCAGCAGGATTAAAAATGATCTAACAAACAGATGAAATGCATGATGGGAAGACTCCAGATGGTTTATATAACAAATCACGAGGATTACTGTTTAGTGCTTTAATACTTTGAATTCTTAAATGGATCTTTGTTTTAAGAAAATACACATTTGTGTATAAAATTATGTTCTTTGATAGATGAGACTTTAAACAGGCTGATTTGTTCTGATTTAATCACTGATATTTATTCATGTGATGCTGTTTTTACAGTAGTTTAAACGGGTGTCTCGTATTTACTTGTTTGTTTGTAGGACTTGAACAAACGTCTGTCTCTGCCCGCCGACATCCGGATACCCGACGGCTACCTGCAGAAGCTGCAGCTGAGCAGCCCACCCTTCGACCAGCCGCTGAGCCGACGCTCCCGCAGAGCATCACTGGTGAGAAACTGATCAGGAGGAGGACGTTTGATGGCAGAGAAGATAATGAGGCAATCAGAAAGCGTCTGAAATGAGGCATTTCCCGCTTTAGAGGAATACTAAATGTGGTGTTTTAGGAATTATCTGGTTTGAGAACTGCAAAGTGCTCTATTAACCATTAAAATACCATTTAACTTTATGATAATAACTGCTCCTGGTGGGGAAACAAACACCTTATATACCTGCTGAAAAATAATACTTTCCACCAGAAACTAGTCTGTCTTTTGAAGATATCCCAGCAAAACTTATAAATATCTAATTTAAAGTAGTTTTTTAGCTCAGTATGGCAAAACCCCAAGATCCATTTTGTTTTTAACTGAGAATTTATAAATTTTTTTTTAGTAACTTTTGAAAAAAGTGGCATTTTCCCACCTTACGCCCAAAACAAAATCCAACCACCAGCAACAAGACACTGTTTTCTGTCCATACAAGTTGGCTGCTGTTGGCTGTGAACCCCTTTTTCCTATCATGAAAAAAAGGGTTTATCATGGGTTTCAATGGTTGGGTCGATTTTCCCTGAAGGAACAGATGACATGATGAACATCATGATGATGATGATGATGATGATGGAACAGTAAGGTGAAACAATTCTGACAAGACTTTTAGAATTGTTCAGGATTGCTCATGTTTATTGACAACAATGGAAAAAAAACAAGGATTTTTGTCCCGATAAGACCTTGGAAGTGTTAGGAATAAATGGACCATTAAGATTTACATTTTTTTTAAATAGAGCTTGTTTCTTGAAAGCTCTCATATTTTTGGTAAAGACCAGTTTATTTACACAGAGCCAATTCATACAAATCATAATCGGGATCAATTTATAGCCAGTTACAAACAGAACAGTCATACAGTACCTGGTAATCAAATTCAGTAACATGTAAATACTAAATAATTTAAATTTACATTGGAAATAAATCAGTAGAAAAATTAGCAAACCTCCACAACCAGAAGAAAAAAAAGCTCAAAATGGTTTTACATGTACATTATATACACATTTTAAATGTTGCAGGTCTGTTAAAACCCCTACAACTGTTGGGTAGTGAGGTACGGTAAGTTAGATGTAACGATTAAATTACATTTATTAATAATAATTATTGTAATTATATTTTTAGATTACTGATTGTATGGACATATTGGACTCAGCTCTTTAAACAGTTGAGGGAGGAAAATAAAAGTTTCTTTCAGATCTCAGAGCAGGAATCTGTGACGTCAGCCCCTCTGGACAGCCTCCAGAGTAAACACTCCTCGGCCCAAAACGACAAGATTAAACCTTCTGAAAGAACGTTAAGACGCCTGATGAATACCGGGACCAGGTTTGGTCTGATGTCGCCAAGAAAAGTCCAGAGCGTTTTTAAAAAGAATATTTTAAACAGACAAGACCCTGAATGACGTTGTGACTCCCAACGTTTCACATCTCGCCTAGGACCAGGCTTCTTTACATCAGCTGAAAGAGTGGTTCATCAAAGAGCGAGTAAAAAGTGTCATACTCACAGAGCATCAGAAATAACATCCTCAGAGGATATCATCAAAAACAGAAGCAGATATTTCAGATGTGTTCTTACTTTTGTTGTGTTGGATCCTTCAACTAAATACAAATGTGACCTTTAAACACATTCTCATTTACAATGCTGGCCTGGTAAGTGCCAAGGACACTTGAAGGGATAAGGGAAACATAAAATAAATAATATCAATGATAAACATAAGAGTATTATATGAAAACACAACAACTAAACATGACATTAAGCGGTGAAACATCTACAAGTAATCTTAAAAAACCTAACAAATGACAAACAGTTCTTTTTACCAGTCTGCCTCTAGCCTGGCCCTTACCTTCCTATGCAGTTCTGTTCAATTCTAGTTTCCCTTCAGTCCGTCTGGGATTTCTCCCATAGACAAGGATTTCTTCGGTAGAATCTTTACCTGGGCCAATCAGCAAACAGAAGGAGGAGTTTTTAACGACAACGTTGATTTTCTGCGCAGTGTCTGCTTGTAGTTTAGCAGTGAAGGAAGTGAATGAAGCCAGTTTGTGTTGATAAGGCTTCCAAATTAAATTAAATTTGTCTGACACAGTCTGCAGCATCATTTACAACCTCGTTCAGCTCCGTATTTCTCTCCTCTCAGTAGGGTTGCTTAAAGCGCACAGAATTTCCAGTTAGCTTCTTAGCTTAGCCTCCTTCAAAGAGGAACTGGCGCACACATACATCATGGCCAACCGATCATTCGTTTTAAACTTCAACAGAGGCCACGCCTCCAGCAGGCAATCGCTTCTCAATAGCCGAGAGTCCAGACCCTCTGTACGAAGCAAAGTGAAGGACATGGTGCTGGTTTTTACCAGGCTAGTCTGCCTCCAACACCTATTGCTGTTCTCAGATCAGCTTTGGAAGTTGAAGTCTAATCATTTATCATTTTCTTCAGTTTCCACCAGAGAAATTAAACTGGTTTGAGATCAGGACTATACTACAAGATTACATTAAATTTTTTTCTTGAAAGTTTTCAGGTCCTTTGCCCCCCTCAAATATGTCCCGTTTAAAGCTCCACAGTTTTTGTCAGAGAGGTTCTTCTGTTCACAACGTCTGTTTCATCTCCATGAGTTTTTCGGCCATTTGACTGTCAATGAGAGCCAGTTTCAGCAGTTTGGATGGAGCATGTGGAGGGAGGAGTTTAGAGTTGGTCACAGACATTTGCATTAGCTAACTGAAGCATTACTGAATGAAATTATATTAATTTCATTCATGTTCTGAAGGAATGTTTTCCTGTGAATATGTTTGTAGATAAATTGGATGTAGAGTTTTCCAGCCCACATCAGCTTATGAGCACTGAATGAAAGTGAAGGGGAGCAGGGGTCACAGGGAGGCCGTTAACGTTGGCATGTTTTTATGAGCTGCTTTAAGAGGAAGTGAGAGCTCTTGCCTCGTCTTCAGAGCATCTAAACTCCTCCTCTCTGCTCATTCCCTTGTGTTTACGCTGCAGCCCAGTCAGCAGCTTCTGTATTCGCCTTGTGGTTTTGTTTTGAATCTCCATCTGTCAAAAGCAGAACAAAGAACCAACACTCAGCCTCTCCGGTTGTTTGATCTGCGTACACGCTGCCCCGCAGTGTTTATCTACAGCTCTGAATGGCTTTGCTCGTGTGTTTGACCTCTGACCTTTCAGCTCTGCAGGAGCTGGACTTCATCCTGGTTTTTAGTCGCTGCACAGGATCTTTTGATTTGTCCAACAACTTTCAAGGCATAATGAGTTTGTGTGTTTAGCTTTACAGCCAATTGTTGGTGAAGGTAACATTTCTTTTAACTTCTTCATCACGTCTGCAAGCAGTGAACATTTTATTCAGTGTGAAAGATTCAATTATTCAAGCGGAAATTGGTAAAAAGAAAAGAAAAGATTATAAAGGAGTTTGATATTAACGTGTCTGAGTCAACCTGAGGCAGTTGTAAGGATTGATCCTGTTTGTTAGTGTTGTAACAGCTCCCAGCATTAATGCCAGTTGTCCTTTTTTCTTTCCTCCAGTCAGAAATTGGTTTTGGGAAGCTGGAGACCTACATCAAACTGGACAAACTCGGGGAGGTATGTGAGATTTACAACCTCATCTTCCAGGTGCTAATGCTCTCACAGCGACCAATAAAACAAACACGGCTCTCCTCGTTTACTCGTAACCCTTGACAACCAGATTGTGCCGCTTTGCTCCGGCTCCTGAAACTATTTTATTTATTAATCTTTCCTCTTGGCCTCCAGGGCACGTACGCTACAGTCTACAAGGGGAGGAGTAAGCTGACAGAAAACCTGGTGGCGCTGAAGGAGATCAGACTGGAGCACGAGGAGGGGGCGCCGTGCACCGCTATCCGAGAAGGTAAGAAGGTTTAGAGCAGAGCAGGCAAAGCTGTTTGTTTCCATGGCAGTGAATAAAAAGCTAGAGTGTTTCAGACTTTCAGCTGCGGGTTGATCTGTATGCAACACTAAAGAAACAGTTCAGGCTTTTTTGAAATTAGGCTCTGAAAACAAAAAAAACAAATATGAGCAGTCAGTATCTTACCTGTTATAGATAGCTCCTTGAACGCCCTCAAATTGAAGAAATAGTTCAATCCCGACCAAGTTATCGAGCAAACAGCTGAGTTAGCTTTAAATTAAAGACCTGGGGTCGGATTTACAAAGCTTGCGAACACATAAAACTAGCCCAGAAACTTGCGTACGCCACTTTTCATGCAAAGGTTGTGATTTATAAAATCCAAACTTGATGTGAAAATGTGCGGTCCCTCACGCCAGCTCTGACACATGAAGCTGAGTTTTTGAAAAGACCCATGAGATCGCTCTAGTCATCTGTATTCCTGCAAAATGAGGGAAAATCTGTGTAAGTGATGGACAATCTGTTGATGTGAGCAGTCGTCAGCACCTGTCCTCCTCCAGATGCAGCATGGAGCGCGTGTCTGAGCCGACCAATCGCTTTAGTTAACACTGATCAGCTGACTCATTTAAATACACCTTAACATTCATGAGGCACTTTGCATTGACCGTTTATGGTTGAGTGTGGGTGTGTAGAGGGCAGAACCTGAGGCGGGACCCTGTGCGCAAACTCTGAGGTGCAGCTGTGATCTATAAAGGAAAATTGCTTGAAGGTGTGCATGTGCACGGTTTTATAAATCTGTATTTCATTTTCACCTTTTGGCCGTACGTTCACTTTTAGTATGGTTTCCACGCGATCCTTTATAAATGAGGTCCCTGGCCTCTTTGAAGGAATGTTTACTGTCCAACGCTTTCATGCCATAATTTTAGAGGGAGGTCATTTTGTGCTGAGAAATTATGTTTCAGTTGATTTGGTCAAACATAAAAAATAACGTCCCGCTCAGAGTTTGTGTTGTGAATGACTCTCAGCTGCTACCAAACCTAATTTTAGCTTGATTTCTTTAAAATTGACTGGACTGGTGGCCTTCTTGAATTGAGTTGGCTTGAAAAGTTAATCAGTTCTAGATGTAGATCCAGCAAATTTTGTTTGAAAGTTTTGATTAAATCTATCTAGTTGGTTAGGAGATATTTTGCTAACAAAGTTTATTTCTAATAGTTAATTTTTTTCATAAAATCTTGTGCGGTATGATCAGGATGTGTTGGGGATGAGACTCTACTACTACCAAACCAAATTTTAGCTCATTTGTTAAACTAATTTGTTAAAACTGAGTTTTTTTCTTTTGTTTTTTTTTTTTTAAAGATCATTTAATCATCTTGAATTGAGTAGACTCCAAACATTAACCAATTCTTAACGTACATCCAAAGATTACTTTCTACAAGCTTTGTAAGAATTTGTTCTCTTGTTCATGAGATATTTTGCTAACACAGACACAATAAGAAATAAGAAAGGCAGTGGGCAATAATAATGGGAGCAACGTGTTTAACATCAGATCACACTGATAATAAAAACTGAACAGTCATATATTAAATAACATCTGTCATGTTTTTTATTTCCAGTGTCTTTACTTAAGGACCTGAAACACGCCAACATCGTGACGCTGCACGATATCGTCCACACAGACAAGTCGCTCACACTGGTGTTTGAATACCTGGTGAGACTGGATTAACCTCTGCCGTCACCTCGGTTCTGACTCGTGTTGTTGTTCCTCTTCAGGGCCGCTCACATTTACTCACATTGTTGTTATTATTCATGACCTTCTGCAGAGTAGTTGTTGTTTACCAAATGTTGCAGCTTCTGTGCCTCTCTGATGACCTCTTTTTCCAGGACAAGGACCTGAAGCAGTACATGGACGACTGTGGGAACATCCTGAGCATGCACAACGTCAAGGTGAGCCTCCACAGAGCCGCCTTCATCTGTCAGGACGACTGAGCTCATGTTGGTGCCAGAACCACTGTTTGTGCGCCCCCTGCTGGTCAACCACAGTATCTTCGGCAGCTGGGGGGGGGGGGGGGGGGGGGGGGGGGGGGGGGGCGGGGGGGGGGGGGGGGGGGGGGGGG
>JARVJO010000002.1:21806050-21832298 GCA_031762555.1 Cynodonichthys magdalenae
AACAATTAGGATTCAGACCAAATATTAATGTATTATTGTAACCAACAAGACAAATTAAGTCATATCTCTGGATCCACGTAAGAGATCAGGATGATCCAGGTATCAAAATGTAGCTTTTAAAGCCACAAATCTGAAACAGTAATTAGCTCATTTTGACCAAATTTGACTTAATCCTCACTTTGATGTGATGGATCACATTTTCTATGACGTTTTCTGAACTATTGCACCACAGTATTTGTGACGGGACAGACAAATAAGGTCTGGACTTACCAACTACAATGTGATTGTCTTCATCCTCCTCTGGCTCTGGGTCAGACTCTGGCTCCAGCATGTAAGGCTGGATGGATGAGTCTTCACTTGTTTCACTTCACTTCCTTTAATTCATTTGTAAATAAAAGGTTTCTGCGCTGCTATACAGATGTAAACCCCTCTATCAAACTAGAAAGGAAGCTGGAGGGGGGGCGAGGTGAGAAGTGCTTCGTTTGGATTTAAAAAGACAGCCTCAAAATGAGTTGATCTGAGACACACCTCAGAACAGGGGTGAAAGAGGGGTTTGTGGAGTTACAATAAGGAGGAATTCAGATTAAAGCATTGCAGTTCCACTTTATATAGACCCCAACTGAAGGATTTAAATGTGAAAAAGGAAGATTGAAAAGCATAGTCCTTTTCTGAAGTGACAGTGGTTCAGTTGGTAGAGCTGTTGCCTCTCAGTTTGTTCACACTGCAGGTCTTAAAGCTCAATTCTGATTTTATTTTTTGTCTTTTTCTTTTGGTGTGAACGTTCACATTACATTTTAAATGCGACCTGCATCAGACTCCAGTGTGAACGCTCCACGGCACTGACGTGATACGTCTCATTCAGCCGGCTTGTTTGTTTACAGAGTTAGCATAGATGCTACTTTTAGCACATTAAATCTGAGGTTCTTGTTGAATCAGAGGCGGTTAAATAATTATCTGACATGCTTGTTTAGTTCAGTGTTTATATCTAAACCTGCCTCTGACAGGATGCTCCTGTGAAGCATTTTATTTTTGAAACAAAGCAACGAGCTGGAAATAAAGTATCGACCAAGTAACTTTAGGATTGATACGCTCCGCGACCGAGGCTGGACGTTATCATCTACGTGGGAAAAAAAAAAAGATGAAGCAACTGGACTTCTGTTTCGGAGCTGTAAACACATGGAGCTACAGAGGGAGTGAATATTTGTCTCTGTTTGATTTTTCTGGTTTCTGCTCCACAGGCCTGGCGAGGGCCAAGTCAGTGCCGACTAAAACCTACTCTAACGAGGTGGTAACGCTTTGGTATCGACCTCCCGATGTGCTGCTGGGCTCTTCGGAGTACTCCACGCAGATAGACATGTGGTGAGTGGGCCTCACTCTGCTGGGGGGGTCAGGCATCTTAAACCTCAGATCAAGATATTTTCCATCAACAAACATCCCCCCCCCATCTCTTTAATGCTCTCAGGGGTGTTGGCTGTATATTCTTTGAGATGGCTGCTGGCAGGCCCCTGTTCCCCGGGTCCACAGTGGAGGACGAGCTGCACCTCATCTTCAGACTGTTAGGTCAGTGCTGCCCCCTGCTGATGGAGAACCACTCTAACTTTTCTGCATCTTTGTAATTTCATTAAAGCTGGCATGTTGGCTCCCCCTCCTCTTCGCCGTGTTAAAAGCCCCTTTCAGCTGGCCTGATGAAGACTGATTCTAAAAGAGTCCACTGAATGTCCCTCCACAGGCACTCCTACAGAAGACAGCTGGCCTGGAATATCCTCCATCGACGAGTTCAAGTCCTACAAGTTCCCCAAGTACAAACCACAACCTCTGATTAACCATGCACCCAGGTATGACTGGAGATTTATTTATTTTTTACATTTTAACAGCTATTACACCTCTTCACTTTAATTAACACAACCTGCTCACCTTTCTCGTTAGTTCACTTATCATTGGAGAAGAGAATGATCAATTATTCCCCCTGAGAGCCAGGTATTAAAACCAGTTTAGCTTTTAGACATGAGTAGAGTTGTTTAGTTAGGAGTGTGCGCTCTTTGTCACTTCCTGTGAGGAAATCCTGTGGAATAGTTGACTGCGTTTGGCTCGGTTTCCTTCCTTACACCCGCCAGCGTCGGTGAGTCACCCCCCCAACTTACTGACCCTGCTCTCTCCCCCCTCCACACAGGCTGGACAGCGATGGGATCCCGCTGCTCGCTTCGTTCCTGAAAGTACGTTTTTATGTTCATGCGTCTGATGTTAGAAATCTGTCTGCCTTCTCAGTGTTTCACACGTTTCCCGACTCGTTTCTGTCTAATCTGGAACAGCTGCACGTTGCTTCTGTTTGTCCTGGTTTTTCAGTACGAGTCGAAAAAGCGGATTTCTGCTGATGAAGCAATGAGGCACCCGTACTTCAGGAGCCTGGGGCCACGTGTGCAAACGCTGCCAGAGAGTGAGTAATTGCTTTGTGATGCCGTAATTCAGCCCAACCTGAAGGCTTCGTTTGAAAAAAGTCACTTCTCCCGATAAAGTCTCCTCTGTAGAGCGACGTCTGTTAAAGCTAAAACTGTTCATGTCTGCAGATATGTCGATATTTACACTGAAGGAGGTACAGATGCAGAAAGACCCCGGTTACCGGAACTCCTCGTACCCCGAATCAGGTGAGGAATGAAGGGCGACGTGGAAAGGGATTGAGACAGTATCGGTCCACAACACTACCATCACACACAAAAAACACTTTATTTCTCTGTTTACCTAAATTAAATGTTTACTCAAAAACAGCTTCTGAGCAGGATTGCAGTAAATTACTGCACATTGTGGACTGTTAAAGTTTAAATGCTGAACATTCTGTATAAAAAGTATCATTTTTTTGAATGGATGCATTTCCCCCGCAGCCTCACGTGCTAAATGTCATAAAATCTGTTAGAGCTTGGAGTTGGTGATGAGTAGGATTCTCAGCTACTACCACCCCTAATTTTAGCTTAATATCTGTAAAATTGACTAAGTTACAGCTCTATTTCTGTAAAGCATAAAGAGAATTTGGAGTTATTAAATAAAATAGAACTTTTTTGATTGGTGGGTTGTACTTCCTGTTTGATAGGACTACAGGAGCTGAGAGTTTGTCTGAAGGAGATCCTTTCATCTGATTAAATGACACAAAGGTAGTTTAAACAGGTTAAATATAAATACATTTTTTGTTTTTCCACCAGGTAATGGGAAGAGCAGAAGACAAAGCATGCTGTTTTAAAATTCCTGGACTTTTTTTTTTTTTTTGGTGAGAAGGATCTCCGACGGAACATCATCATCATCACTCCTCCACCCCAGCCGACTCCTCGGGGGAGGGGGGGGGGGGGACGTGTCCACAGTACGACCCTTCCTCACCTGCTCCTGGGGTTCTGGTTCGTGAGCCCGGCTCCGATAAGAGACGTTTATATTCTGTACATCTATATTTATTGAGAAAACAAACGATTTGCTGCTAAATCCAACTACTGTTTAGAATTCTAACTGGCTCAGTCACTTTAATGAATACATGCCATGTGTATAGATTTTTTTTTTGAAGTGGTATTTTTATTTTTTTTGCTCATTTTGTCATTAACATTAACCTCCACCTTGCAGACGGAGGGATGTTTCTGTAGCGGGGGGGGGGTCGATGTCTCGTCTCCGTTGCTGCGCAAATCATCTGTGACCATTTACTCTAAAGGGTTTCGAGGCCGGCTTTGACACAGATCACTTTCATCCCGATCGAAGGTTAAACATGAGCGGAGCTGCTTTTTTTTTTTTTTTTAAGTTACATCCGGAGAGAAATAAAACAGGTTTGCGTGGATGCTGAAGCAAACTGTAAGGTAGAATTCTTACTAAGAGCATCACTGGAGGAAATGAAACCCCTTACTGTTACCTCTGTGTGACACAGTCTCTTAAACCAGGCATGTGATGTGGGAGTCCCCAGTGTCGGAGCTGCACTGCTGCCTTTGTGTTTTGCAGATCTTTCTCCAGTCTGCCATTCCTGTCTCAATCAAGTGTTAAAATTGACCTTTTTTTTTCCTCCGTCATCGTGCTGCATGCCTGCTCTGTGGTGTGATGAAGCTCCAGTCCCGCCCCTGCTAAGTCGGATCTGAGTCACTTTTTATTTAACAGTGTTACACGTTTTTATTTTGTATCATAATTGTTGTGAATAATTCTTCTTGGTGTGGGATTTTTGGTTGCAAATGCCCCCTCTCATTTTTTTTTTCCAGAGTAAAGACAATAAATTTAAAATTTAAACCAAAAACTGCCATTTTGTCTTTAATGCAAAGCTGATTTTCTTAGTTTATGAGACTGTGTTCAAGCATTCAATGCTGTCTTTATTGAATTTTTTTTAAACAATACAAAAAAACCCACATACAGGATACAAACTGTATGACAAATCCAGTATAAAAAAGATAACGACTGAAAAAAAGTTTTTAATTGATTTGAAATCTCGTCTTCATTTAAAGTAATAAGTAGGACAATAAGGCACAGCTGGTACTATCTGAAGCATAGTGCATTCACTACATACAAAATCACAGCAGCGAAACAAGTCGCTTCACGCTGAGATTACGGTTTTAAAGAAGATAAAAACAAATTTACAAGAATAAAATGACAAAAGCTCTGCATAGAATCAGACATGTTAAAGTAATAGTTTTGTTAGAGTGGGCTTCTGAGAAATGGGTATGAACAGTAAATATCTTACCTGTCAGAGTGGGGCTCAGACCAAAGTGGATTGCTCTGTTTTTTACTTTGAATTGTGGGTATTTGTAAGTGAAATAAATGTTAGTAGCTAGAGCTGTAGCTCTTCCAGCCTGGGGCACAATAATCATGAGAAATTGGCTTTAAAAACCGTTCGCTTTTGAATAAACATTTTTGACACTGAAGTTGTTTTAGGCTTGAAGCGATTCACTCTGGGCTTGGTCCGGTTCCGACTAGCTGTTAGCTCGTCAGTCCAGTCAGGGTTCAACTCTACAGGTGTGTTTCCACGAGGCTATGCTAACCCTGGTTTATTATTTACACCTTTCAGCTCTCGGTCAAGTTTCCAATACAGTCTGAGCTGCTGAAGTTTTCGCAGCTGGTCAGACAGCAGCTACACATGAGGTCGTTTCACAAAATAGATCCAAAGTCCGGTCTAGATATAAGCTGCCTCTAAACACTGCAGAACGGAGGCAAGGACGTAAACTCAGATTAGCAATCCTTTATGCGTCAACAAGTAAAGATAACATTTCCATCACAACAGAGTGCACATGGAGAGCGTGATGTTTCTGCTTTAGGTCCCAGCTAATGAACTGTTGTAGTTGTCTCAACCAATCAGAAAGGTGCTTTCCTTTTGTTTTTAAATCAGGTTTCATATTTAAATTTTGAACGCCACCCTTTTAAAGCCATAGCCTCACCTCTAATCTAACAACCACCTTCTTTTTCTCATATTTACATCTGATACACTGTGTGCAAGCTGTAAGCTTTCTACGCCTTGTTTCCTGTTTTTGGTGTATTTTTGCACCACATGCAGGTCTGGCGTAGTTACTACAGTGATGTTTTTTTTCCCCCTCTCTCTTTACAAGAACATATTTAACGCTCTATAAGACAAAAAAGTGCAGCAAAATGGACGCACAGACCAGTCTACATTTATTCTCTCTGGCCAGACATAAATCACAGATGAATTCAGATACTTCCTGTTCAGATGTGAGCCTTAATGACAGCGTGCCTCAGGGCAGCTGTGGCTACAATGTAGCTTACCACCATCAGTGTGTGGATGAATAATAAAGCGTCTTTGAGTGTTCTAAAAACGCACTCTATAAAACTAATGCATTATTATTATTATTAATGAGCTTACTTTAGTGAAACTCTTTGTGGTTTACTCACTTTAAACTAACTATAAAGCTGCTGTGCGTCGACTCATCAATATTCCCTCACTGCCTCCTCATGTCTTCTGAATAGACTGAAGTGTCCAGAACATGACTCAGTCCCGGACTGAGACGTCTTGTGAACGAGCCTTTAGAAACAAATGAAACGATCAGTTTGGAGAAACTATTTCTGTGCAGATCGCCTGAAAATTTTGGGATATTTAAAAAAAAATACTACCTCTCTACCAGTACTGTTATCTGTGGTACATTTTTATCGCAGTAATGTTTGGTCCTGATTCCTGCAGTGGGAAAAGAAGGCTCCAAAGAACGTCTCATTTCTCCAATGTGAAGTCTTTCAAACAGCCATCTACAACAGGTAAGATATTAACTGCTTACAACCCTTTCAGTAGAACCCCACTTTAGAATATCTGAACTCTCACTTTAAGCTTTGCAGCGAGCAACATATCTGTCCCGTTGTGGACAGGGTCATGTGGAAATGAGCTGTCTGTTGTCCCAGATGTCTCTCAGACATCGTGCTGTATGGCTTTTGACCAAGTGCTTTGAATCTGGAGCAGCTCAAGTACAAAAACATAAAAATGGGATGATGGGGTCAGTTTTTTTTTTTTTTTGGATTCAACAAGTTGAGCATGTCTGCAGATGATGATGATGATGATGGAGGAGAACCTTTCAGCTGGAGGTGGACGATCCTTTGAGGTCTTCCCACAGACCCTGAATCAGGATTTGTGGGTGGTGGGGGACAGGAGCAGAGAGGAGGGTGTTCCTTCCAGGTTTGGGAGGGAGACGGGCATGTGTCCGTTGATTAGGCTGGGGAACTGTAGAGGAAGTGAGAGAGAGAGAGAGAGAGAGGCTGAGCGTTAGATTTCCGGTGAGGAACTGCAGCATTGTCACTGCTCCGGTTTCCTGTTTTTTATTTCTGATATTTTGTTTGATTCATTGTGCTTGTTCCTTCCTTTTCATCTGCACCTACAGCTCCACCAGCAGCAGCATTTGTGTTTAAAGAACCTGGGGTTGTGTGTGTGTGTGTGTGTGTGTGCCTGAGGAGGTGGTGCGTCTGTGTGTTCCATAAATGAGGAGCAGCTCTCAAACCAGTCCACCCTGTTCAGACTGGCTCCCCTGGGCTCAAACAGGAAGTATTCACAGGATTTCCTCTCCCTCTCACAAGAGCTGAAACAGGACACCTCTGCAGGACCTGCTTACAAAGTCCCAACTTGTTTCACAACCGTTGGTGTCTGCTGCATCGCAGATAACAAAAAAAACATCAAGTTTAGACGATTTTAAAAAATAAAATAAAGCTTCCTGTTAAGTAAAAAGGAAAAAACTACTCGGAGATGAAATTGTGTTTATATAAATTAGAGGGCTGAGTCTATAAAAACAGGTTAACTTTTTTCTTTATATCTAATTTTAAAATGTGAGTGGACTTTACTGCAGAGCACGTTCTACCAGCACGACCCCACAACTTCCTCCTCTGCTTCAGAGCACTTCCTGTAAACAATCAGCCCTTAAACGCACCGTCTATTCTGTTCTGCTATTTTTTTTTTTTTTGTAATCCCTCTCTTCTGCTTTCCCCTCCCCTCCCCCACCACACACACACACACACCTGCGTGAGCTCCTTACCTGGAAGAGGGAGCCGTGGCCCTGCAGCCGGGCGGGGCTGATGGGGGCGACGGGGCTCAGGCTGCTCCAGAAGTGGATGCCCTGCAGCAGCGGACTGTGAGCCAGCAGCAAACCCGAGGGAGTCTGTGAAGAGGTTTAAAAAGATGGGAAGAAAATAAATCAGTAAAGTCAAGGGAAATGGTGTTTTTTGATTTAAAACAATGAACAAATAAGTTGAAGAGTGTTGCTTCGAGCCATTTTTTTTGTTTTTTGGTAATGCGAAACATGCTGAAATAGTAAATGGATGCGCATTAGCGTTTGGAAAAACAAACTGAAGGAGCAGGAAGGAAGTCTGTGGTTTCTCCTCCAGAATACAGGGGTGATGAGAGGAGAAGGGGAGGGGGTGTGAGGGGGGAGAGGCATAAGTAGGCATTGATCCTCACGCATTTGGAACGCTAGCTAGAGAGAAACATATGAAATCAATTTCTTGCCCCCCCCTCCTTTACTTTCCCCTGTGTCACCTCGGTGAAGTGAGGCAGAGCTGCTGTGGAGGGACCCAGCCCTGCTCCCATTATTAATGGAATTATTGGAGCATATGGCATCACTTAGGGGACCTGCACCCCACCACCAACTCCTCAACCCTCCCCCTCCTCTCTCAGGCTGGACTTTCTATGAGCTGCTTGTTTTCCTCTGATCTGAGTTTTTGTGCTCATAAAACGTAACGTGGATCAGGACTGTTAACGCCTTTCACAACGTGTGTCTGAACTCGATCGCTTAACGATGGGTTAAATACCTTGAACTACTCAAAGAAATGCATATCACCCGCCGTGTGTCAGAGTTTGAGACTAATGATCAACTAATGCTGAGAAATGAGACATTTTGGTAAAACCTGGAAAATAACGTGATGCGATACAAGATGTCACTCTCAGAGTACGTGTTGGGAATGACTCTCAGCTACTACCCACATAGCACACAGCTATGGGCCAGATCTGGTGTCAAGCTGGCACTGCTGGTATGTAAGTAAAGTGTCAACCGGATGTGGCAGTGATAGCACTGTTTTTAAGATGACATGCTACAACTGGCCCAGTTGTGGTTTGGTTTATGTGGTGCTGGCCCATGCATGGACCACCTCTGGTAAACCACATCTGGACCACCAAAGGGCCATCATACCTTGCATTGTGTGGGCCAGAACTGGGCCAGATAAATTTTGCTTTGTGGGAACCATATCAAATTTTAGATCAACATCTGTAAAACTGACCAGGTTGGTTAATGTTGATTAGCCGTAGCGGCCACCTTGAATTGGGTTGATTCATAAAGTTGATCAGTTGTAGAACAAACAGTGATTATTTTCAAAATTTCATAATAAATCCTAATAAAACCTCTTTGTCTCAAACAGATAAATAAAAACAATCATGATTTCCCCCCCACTAAAAAGGTAAGGTCTAAAAAAAGCAGGTCCAGCTAAAAAAAAAAAGAGACAGCTTCAAAACGAGTTGATCTGAGACACACCTCAGAAAAGGGGTGAAAGAGGCAAAAAGGAGGAATTCAGACCAAAGCATTGCACTTCCACTATATATAGACCCAACTGATTGATTTAAATGTGAAAAAGAATTTAAAAGCATGACGTGCCTCCTTTAAAACCAAATAGGTTTACGAAATTTATGAACAAATCCAACTACAATCCCCATGAGAACATGGCTTATTTGAAACACAAATAGAGCTAAATGTCTAAGTGCTGACTATAAACATCACAACACAAGAAAGATTAATTCAACAAAACTATTTAAACCTCTCAGTCTTGTGTCAAAACAAAAGCGAGCTAATCAAAGTTTTACCGTCCATCTGAAGCCGGCCCACCTCTCAAACGGGACGGGACTACCGCCTGTCTGAGAGGTGGCTCTTATCAGGACCGGCATACTTTGTTGTGGCTGATGGACGAGCGTCAGGATCCAGTTTGTCTTCAGTTACTGATGTCAGCGAGGGTGTGGAAACATGTTGCGACAAGTTAGACGCTAAAGTTGGTTTCAGAGCATGGTTCAACACACACACACAAATGACATATAACGGGTCGTATCACTACTTATCGCAGATTTGTAGATTTTATATATATGTATGTATATATATATTTAGGACATGGTATTCCTTGCAGGGATGCATATCACCTGCTGTGAGACATCCCGCTCAGAGTAATTGACTCTCAGCTCTTTCTACATCAACTCTTAGCTCAATTTTTGTCAAATTGACTGAGTTTTAATCATTTTTGTGTTGACTAATGTCGATTAGCTGTAGTGACCATCTTGATTTGGACTGACTCCAAAGGTTATTCACTTGTAGATGTCCATCTGATATTTACTTTCTGAGAGTTTCCTTAAAATCTGCCCACTAGCTCATGTGATATTTTGCTAACAGACAGACACGAGAGCACATACACACCAGTCTTTCAGGAGTGAGTGGAAAACAGATGCTTGGTTTAATCACGTTGTGTCCACAGGTGTCACTTTATTAGTGTATTCACCTGTGAGTGGTTTTAATGTTTTGGCTGATTGTGTAACTTCAGCGTCAGGATGGAAAACACCTCCAGGAACTACACGAGTGAGTCAACGGTTTCCGAAACTCCTTACCATGTGACTCATGTCTAGAAATAAGGAAATGGTGTCATATTTTTTTTCTTTTCTTTTTTTTTTTCATTCCTCGACTTCCTGAAGAGAATGTTAACGGAGCTCGTTAGGATTCAGGTACACGTCTCACCTGTGCAGTGAAGAAGGCGGGGGTCAGGGAGCCAGATGGAAGAGCCGGGCTGTTCAGGGCGATGGAGCCGATGTCGCTCCCTGAAAGCAGCAGGGATGGGGAGGAGATCTCCAGAGATCTGGGCTTTTTGCTTTTAGGTGGGAGTCCGTCTCCTTGGTTACCACTACTGTTAATGCTCCTCTTCTCGGGGGGCTGCAGGGCTCGCTCCCTGTGGCCTGAGGACAGGTTGAGGGGCTGAGCGCTCTGGTCAGAGTCCACCCCGTCCTCCTCCTCCTCCTCAGCGTCGGGGCTCCAGCTTTGGCTGGGCAGGGTGCTCGGGGAGGACGGGGAGTGGGAAACAGAGGGGAGTTTTGCCGGCCTGGGGGACACGAATGATTCAGATTTGGCGGAAGGGGGTGGGCTCTTCTCGCTGGTGTTGGTGCCGAAGCGGATGACGGAGCGCGGCTCCTCCTGGCGCTCCCGCAGGGCGCGCAGGAGCTCCGGCTGGTTCTGCAAGGAGCCGATGCTGAAGGACGAGTAGAGACCCGAGTGGAGGTAATCCCTTCGACACTGCTGCGCCCCCAGGGCCGCGAGGCTCCTCCTCTCGACCTCCTCTTCGCTCTCCTCGCACTCCTCCTCCTCTACGTCCAGCTCGTGAGCCTTTCCTTTCTGGGGGGGGAACCTTCCAGTGGACAGGCCCATCTCCACCGCCTGCGGGTCCATTTTCAGGATCTCAGGGAAGGAAACGAACTTGTAGACGAACTTCTGGCCGATCACTTTTTTGATGATGTTCTGCAAAACAAACGAACAAACTCAGATGAAGAAACAACAAAAACCGACAGATTTCAAGGAAACATTGAAGCGAGCAGCTACTGCCCAAAATTCAAACGTAACTTTCTAATAATCTAAACCTTTGTTTTCATGTAAGAATTGTATGAGAGATGTATTAAGAAACGATAAAAAGAAGGGCTCATTAGTGTCACCATGGTAACCATGCACCTGTGTCTCTCGCTCCCACTGCCTAGTTAATGAGCGGCAGACGACTCCAGTGGACATAAAAGTGAATTTTTATGTTTCTACAATGTTGTATGAAGGCATGACCAGGTAAAAACATTTTATTTCCAGTTTTCAGCTAAAATATATTTTGAGTCTATGAAAGCTCTCCATCTTCTGAAGGGATTTGAGAGGAAACCATAAGTCCTGTTTTAGACACAAGGGATAAAAATCTGTACGCTTTGGTATCAAATTTTAACTGCGATTGTGTTGATTTTTACAGTTCAGCTTGGTTTTCTCCCCAATTTCACCAAAGTCTCGCTGACCGACATCGTTATTTTTCATGCGGCTTTTTTGCAATATTTTATCCACATCAGAGGTCTGCTGCAACCTTTTCAAACAAAAGAGCCATTTCTGCCCTTTGGTTTAATAAAATGTGCCCAAAGCTGCAAAATGTGTTAACTGTGATTGTAAACTGGTGGCTCGTGGGCCACTTCAAGTTTGGTGAAGGGGGGCTTTTCTGGCCAGTGGGGGGTGACATTATAAACCTAAAAATATATAGCAAATTTTAATATTTGTTATTATTAGAACAAAATAAATGACCATTTTCATGTAAAGTACATGAAAAATCATGAAAAATAGAGTATATAGTTTATACTAGGGATGTAACAAAAGTTCACATTTACAATTATTTTCAATTTTGTTTTTTTCCAACATGATGAATTGTTGCCATTTTATAACAAATATGTTTCTTTTCTTTTTACATCAGTGTTTTTGTCCTTGTATCAAACTGTAACTGTTGTTTTAGTGACATAAAATGAAGTGAAATAAAAATGTCATCATAAATCCTTTTGTGGCAAAAAGTTATTAAGCTATTCAATAACAATGAATTGGTTAATTCATTTAAATGAATTGGTTCACATTACAAGCGGTTATAATCGATTAATAATCTATTCCTGATTAATTGGTACATCCCTAGTTTATACAAAAAAATAAATAAATACAACTGAACTATGCAGGCATAATTTGTAATTCTTCTTATCTAGTCAGGGTAACTGGTGGATTTGAGAGAAAGGTCCTATTTTAAAGGCAGGAACAACAGACTACTAGCATGACCCAATCATCCTGTATTTGTAGTATTGATCACATATTTGCAAGTGAATTGACAGCAAAGCTGCTAAAGCTATTTTTTTCTGTTGCGGGTATAAAAATCAAAAACTTTACTTTCATGTTAGATTTGGTCAAAGCTTCAAAGAGCCGCAAGTGGCCCCAGAGCCGTAGGTTGCAGACCCCTGGTGCACCAACAGGAAACTGCCACATTGAAATAATTTCTTAGAATGTTGTTTCAAGGTCGGAAATGCTGCGTGAGCTGAGGAGGAAGTGAAAGTGTGTAGCACGGGAGATGGTGGGTCAAAAAAGATGAGTTGATTTTTTCACAATGCTTCACGTCCTCTCACAGGTACTTTCACACGCATTGAAAAAAAAAAAAAACAGGTCTTTCACAGGCAGCTGAATTCACCTTGTCGTAGTAGTAGCGCAGGGCCCTGCTCAGCTTGTCGTAGTTCATGTTGGTCTTGTTCTTGCGCAGCCCCCACAGCTTGGCCACCTCCTCAGACTTCAGCAGCTTGAACTCGCCGTCCGTGGACGTCCAGCAGATCAGGTGCTTGTGGCTCTGGTCCAGCAGCAGCTGCAGCAGGAACTGCCACAGAGTGATGGCGCTGTCCATACCTGCAGCAGAACACACAAACAACTAAATCAGCATCACACATCCCAACCTGATGTCAGAAGTGGTTGTGTATAGGAATTATTTTTTAGAAATTATGTACTTCCTTTGGAGATGTCAGCTGACTGAGATAGCAACAAAATGACCAAAAACTCTTAAAGTTTATTCTTCCTGGCTCATTTCTCTGCATGTAGACTGAATGATGAACTCGGCCTGAGGGCTGCGGCCTGTTTGAACAGCAACATGTGCCATGAGGAAGAGTCGACCCGTCATGAATAGAACAGTGTGTGTGTGTGTGTGTGTGTGTGTTAAGAGAGGAAAGTAGCGACAGCAGCAAGAAAGAGAAAAAAAAAATATGAGGAGGAACAACAGCTCAAGCCAGAAATATGCTGTGGTTCAACCTGGCCCTCTTTCCACAGGAAGTACAACGGGCCCAGGGTCGGTTAGTCTTTTAATAGAGGAATGTGCAGCCTCCAAAACCCTGTCTGCCTACCAGGAGATCTGGGGTTTCTGTCCCCCGACAGAAAGGAATACCACATGGATCCAATATGAAGCGTCTCGGCTTTGTCCTTTTTTCAATATCCCCTCAAACAGACTCAGCTGAATATTGTAGACTTGTTTTTTTTTATTCCCTCAAAAAAATACCACCAGCTCCTGAAATTCTTTCTGTTGTTCGTTTTACAGAAACCAAACAATCCATTAATTAACCAATCAAGTGACGGCCATGAAATGTGAAAATGTCTGATTTTTTCCAAAAGAAGATGTGAGAATTTCTGAGTAAACATGTTTAGGGTTTGGACGTTTTGAAGTTAAAGCTACTTGTTGCAAAGTATGAAATCAAACACAAAAAAAAAGATCATGAACTATATCAAACAGTGCAGATTAAATGAGTTCACTCCAGCAGTTAAATATGCAATTCTGAAATGCAGGTATGCACTCAATGTAAACAAAGCGCTCAGATGAATCTGTCAAAAATCATTTGAAAGTCTGAGACTGACCTACATTAGGCTGGCAGTTGTTTGCAGAGGTAAACAAATTTGAGCAGTAATATTTTCAGTCACTTTGGCCGTTTCTGCAGGTAAACAAACCCTTGGTAGATGACACACTAACAAATTTAGTTTACAGATTCTTAATTACACATTTAGCATAAAAATATCTGTGCAGGCTTTGTTTCTGTATCATTTGTTTTTGTTGTTGTTGTAGCTTCAAATAAATCACCTTTGGCTTGTGGAAACTCTAGTCTGCTAAAACAAATACAGGCAGGGTTTCCACACATTTGCAATTCTAAATCTCTATACCTTTCCAGATTCAAATTTTCTTAAATTCACAGGAAAATTTTCTCTGTCTTTTTTTTATTTTTTTTTGTAAAACTGAACGTCTGTAAATTTTCTGTGAATGCTTATACAATGACCCATGTACTATTATAAATCTAAAGTTAAAAAGGTTTGCCTGTGAGCCCACTTCTGTACATTGTCCATTTGTGGTCCAAAAGTTCACAATCAACTCAAAAACTAAGACACTGGTAGTCTGAATGAGATAACTGAGCAAACCGTGAACATCTGTGTTTATCTCTACATACAAAAGTTGTCTGAGTTTTTTCATACTATTTTCTTTATTTTTGTATTCAAACCAAATCCATTATTTTCAATACTGCCTGCATAGGGCTTCTGCCTTAATATTTCCATGGCAACAGCTGAAGCTGTATAGTTTTGAGCTGAAAGATAATCATAGACACGCATGTTGTTGCCATCCTGTGATCTTTACTGTCTTATCGGAGGAACAATGATAAAGGAGCAGCTTTTCAACCACCTCGTATCTCCGCCCGGAGGAGAGGGCTGAGCTGATTTCCGACACGAGTCCTCCCCTGAGTCGTCTCTCTGCTGTGTGAAACTACAAACCTGTCAGAGCCAGGACTTCCTCCTATTCTACTTCCAAGGACAAATGGTGAGGAAGACAGGGTGGAGGTGAGGGGTGGGGGGAATCCCACAGCAGGGAAGAGTTTCCCGGATCCAGTCACACTTCCCCCCAAAACAAATTCCCTAAGGGTGCAAAGGTCAAAAGATCACATCATTGTCCACCCTACCCACAGCTCCACCCTGTGACCTGCTCTGAACCCAGACTTCAGCTTGGCTTTTGAACAAAGCAAAAGGTACAGCTCAACAACATCAGGAGGCCAAATGAGCTGAGGAGATCTGCATTTAGAGCAGAGGAAGTTTGGAAAGTGCAGCAACTATCTGTCAAATGTAAACAGTCTGACAAACTTGATGCTCCTGCTCTTTCCAGGAACATGAGGAACACCGTGGTGCGTTTGGGTCCTTCTGCTGATGCTCAGATGCGAAGTGTCGCAGTGAACACAAAGACATCCAGTGTGTGTTTGCTGGACGGAAACTCCTAATGAGATTAGATCGTGGTGTGTGTGTGTGTGTGTGTGTGAGAGAGAGAGAGAGAGAGAGCGCGCGCGCGCACGGACATTACACAGCCATGACTAAAATCTCTTCTCTTCCTGTTCACTTATTCGGTGGACAACAGTCAACTACAAACACGTCTAAACAATCACAGACTTCTTCTTTTATAATTTACCCTTTCATTTTGAGTCACTTTTTGCCTGAAAAGTTACAGTAAATGTTTGCGCACACACGTCTGCCCCACTGACTCATTTTCAAGATGTTGCTCGAACCGGAAGACGACGTAAATCTGTACAAACCATCAAAACCCACAAACCGACTCTTTTCAGAGGAGCTAAAAACTAAGTTAAACGCGTACAGACACTAAATATGAAGGAAATATCGGTCACTAAAACTCCTATTACAGCAGTATGTTAACGATTAGCTACAAAACTAGCGACCAACAAACAAAGCGCCTTTTGTAGAGGGGGGAGAATACTTATTTTTGAGTTTACCTGCGATATCTGAGTCGGTCTCTTCAGTCCGAGAAACTTTACGGCGAAGCCTGTGTGATTCCTTGTTTTTCCATGCTTACTTCTGGTCCGCACCGTTGTGCCGGACTGAAATCGGATCCTAGGCTTTTTCTCTTTTTGAGCAGGAAGTTGGAGCAGGCAGACGCAGAGCCGGCTGACTTCCTCTCCCCTACGATTCCCCAGGCGGTTAGCCGTCTGTGTAAACACACTTTTCCTCCCCTCCTCTGCTCTCCTCCTCTGCCCGCCCGCTGACGGCCAGCAGTGGGCCTGCTCGCACATTGAAACAGAAACTCCCGACGGCCCGTAAACTGACATCATCCGTACCGCGAGACCGCTGTGGTGCGTTCAGGTGCGCCTCGTTTACCCGGACTTGTCCAATACAAGCCAATGCGTTCATAGGACGTTTTTCAGTCTTTGTGATTTGTTTTATGGGGGAATTCCTCTTTGTTTATGATAAGAAATTACAAAATAAATAAAATTAGAAAACAGAAAAGTCTCGAAGAGCCTTGTGTTGTTTTGAAATGTACATTTCCTCCTAAACGTTTTCTAGCTACTTGTTTAATTTCTGTTTTCTTACACTACTTTTAGCGGCCATTCTGCTATCAGCTTTTGTTTTTAACTTTTAGGTACCATTATGCTTCTTTCAGCTTTAATAAATTGTTTTGATACTTGTAGCTACCACCCTGCTCATTTGACTTTTTAGCTATATCATGCTGCTTTTTAAGCATTTAGCTACTTTTCTGCCACATTTATCTTTTAGCTACTTTTAAGTTGTAGCTAATTTCCTCTACTTTTAGCTGCCATTTTGCTACTTTCAGCTTTATCAGTTGTTTTGATACTTTTCGCTACCATTCTGCTTGTTTTATATTTAGTGTCTGTTTTGCTGTTTTTATCAATACATTTTTAATTATAGCAATTATTTAGTGTTCTGCAAATCAGAAAGAAGAATAAATGTTTGTCTGACAAATGTACCTAAGGAGACATGCTCAGTCATGAGTTATAAAGAGAATTCATCGTGGCTGTTTTGTAGAATTTAAATGTCTTAGCTGTTCAGAACAAACCTGTTTTCATTCTTACAAGTTATAAACATAAAGACCATTGATTTAGTTATAAGTAAAAAATAATAAATATGCAGCAATGATTAATCTATTTACCATTATATTTTGGTGTCAGAAGGCTTACAAATCTTGATTGTAATAACATAAATAGATCTTTCATTTTTGAACTTTTCAGAGGGCAGGCCCACAATAAGCTGCATATCATATATGGAGTGATGTCACTTCACTGCAGTTTCACTCTGAGGACCACCTATGGATCTATGAAGATAGCTGCATTTAAAATCTGATTGATTTAAGTGTTTTAGCTGCTTATTGCAGCAGCAGGACCGGATGGAGCAGTGAGGACCTGCAGCAACTCAGCTTCTCTTCATCAACTGATGAAGACTCTCCAAGCTGCAGGACAAGACACACTGATGATGTTGATGTTGCTTACAGGCATGTGGCGATAATCAAGAGAATGAAATCATAAAGATTCAATCATTTAAAACTTGGTCATAAAGTCTTTCCATGAGCACACATGCTTTACAGTTTCACATAAAAAAAAGAAAATTAGTTGCATTTATAGCCAAAAGGCAACATGGGTGATAACATTTTTGACTGTGTGCATTTTACCTGTCTGTTAGCAAAATATCTAAATAAACTCCCAAAATGTAATAATTTGTAATAATATTAATTCTAATATTGAATTTGCAATTCAATATTAGAAAGCACAAGGATGACTATATTTCAGGTAATTTTGCATATTTTGAGCTCAGATTTGGTATGACGGTAGTCAAGAGTCATCCCAAAGAAATACTCTAGCTAGAGATTGCACAAAATCTTTTTCATTAACTGGAGTCAGTAATGTCTGTCTGATAGCAAAATATTTTATGAACCAACAGGCAGACTTTAATTAAACTCTCAGCAAGTAATTTTTGATAAAAACATATTTTTGAGTCAAACCAGTTCAAGATGGCAAATGGAGCTAACAGTCCTTATCAAATACAAAAATAATTCAGCATTTTTGTGCTAACAGACAGTCAAGGCTGAGCCAAACAGGTATGTCAAAATAGCAAAGCTCTTGTGCTGTTTGTACCAAAAGTTTGTATTTTCTCAGGTCAGTTAGTTGTGGCAGCCATTTTGAATCAGAATTACTCCAGTTATTAAGGAGTTGTTGGTGTATATCCAATGATTACTTTTTATTTATTTATTGATTTATTTATTTTTTATTTTTATTTTGCCAACATGGCGTTAAAAAGACGCACATAAAAACATGAAGTCCAGCAGTCTCTGGTGTCATCAATCAGCAGTTTTCCAATTTACCTTTTAGGAATTAAGGCCTCATTGTCACGTGTGCGCGCCTCTGGTCGATGAGTCCAAAAATCTGTGTGAACGACCGGTGGAGTGCGTGTGGGTGGTGGGTGTCACTGATCTACAGAGGTGTGACACCTACCCACCCCCATGACCCACCCAGCTCTGTCTGATTGGTGGCCGGAAGACGCACAGCTGAAGGTGGCACCACGGCTCGCCCAGAGCGCATCAGTGCCCCCCGCCAAGCCGCTCCGACGCCATGCCTCGCTTCACCGTTCACATCCGAGACGAGTGGCTGGCGGTGCCCTGCCGGGACACGTCCTACACCATCCAGTGGCTCGGACTGGAGGCGCTAAAACGGTACGTCAAGAACAAACCGGACAACGGAGGCATAAAGTCCGTGAAGGAGACGCGCTTCATCGTGCGCAGGTGCCAGGGTTCGGGCTTGCTGGACACGGATGACACCATCGAGGATGTGCTGGACGATAATGACTTTGTTGAGCTAGGTAAAGTCTGTGTGCCTGAATACAATCCGACAACAACGTTGTGCGTAGTCATGCGTAATTACGCACGTAATTACTGTGTTCCATCTGCTTTCAGTTATTGAAGGAGACACCATGTCTTCTGACTACATCCCATGCGAGCCTGGAGTTTCTCACCTGTATCCTCAGAACTGTTAAATATGTGTGTCATATTGAAGTAACAGATGTTTAAAATGAAAATAATGTAAGATCTCATATAATGAAGCAAAATAACTTGAGTCCTCAACAAAACTCCATAAAACAGCACAGCCGCATACAAAGAACCCAATGAAGTAAGTGCATTTTTCTTGAATAGTAATAAAAGAAAAATATGTCAAACTCTTGTTTGTTTTATTGTGATGTGAGATTCTGTGTTTAGTACATTTGCCTGGATGGCAACAGCCTGACCTCCACAGACCTGGTTGGCTTAGGAAGAGGTCTCTATAAGATAAAGGTAATGATCTACACACTGAGTGTTGTTGTTTTTGTGTTGGATTATCTGCAGAAATATTTGACTGAAAGTAATCCAACATTTTTTTAGCTGACCCCAGAGGCAGAGAGAAACGTTGTGCAATCTCGCGAACTTTTGGACACCATCGTCAAAGAAAACAAAGGTTCCAGATGGATTGAGGAGTTTACTGTAAACCAGCTGCAGATATAAATATCATGTATTTAGTTTGTTGTGTGTATTGTTCCTGCAGTTGTCTATGGAATCACAACAGGTTTTGGCAAATTTGCCCGGACTGTCATCCCTGTCAGCAAGCTCAAGTAAAAGCACCAAATCTGAATTTTTGTGCACTTTGGAGAATCAGCTGTCTAACTGGTGGTGTCACACTTTTTGTTTTGCAGGGAGCTCCAGGAAAACTTGGTGCGGTCACACTCAGCAGGTAATAAAAGTCGTTGGAAAGCTCACTTCAAAGTCTCGGAGTGTTCAGTGCTGTAGGTGTTGTTTGTCGCAGGTTTGGGAAACCCGCTGAGCCCTGAGAGGACGCGCATGCTGCTCGCTCTGAGGATCAACGTTTTAGCCAAAGGACACAGTGGAATTTCTCTGGAAACCCTTCACGCCATGATACAGGCCTTCAACTGTGAGCTTATACCAGTCTGATATCAGATAACAGTTTCAGTCATCTGATAATCTCTCACAGAGAGTCATGCGACTAATCCCTGTTTTTATCTCATCTAAACCCCCCCGCAGCGTCCTGCCTCTCTTTCGTTCCAGAGAAGGGAACAGTGGGTGCCAGTGGCGACCTGGCCCCCCTCTCGCACTTGGCCTTGGGGCTGATGGGAGAGGGGAAGATGTGGTCCCCAAAGAGCGGATGGGCAGATGCCAAATACGTAAGATCAGACTGACTTTTCCAGCGTTCTAAAACAACAACTTTCATTTCACCACAGGAAACCTATACCTTTTATTGTACTTGCGAGAGTGAAAGGTCACAGGGTTCAACTAGAAAACATGTTTGCTTTTTCATGATCCTTAACTTCGTATATACTCACTTTGCTTTTCACTGCTGCTCAGGTCTTGGAGGCCCACGGACTGAAACCAATATCACTAAAACCTAAAGAGGTAATGTTCAAATCCATGCTGCTTTATTTTGTATGAATTAACCAAATGAACCCATTGTTCTGGGCGGCTGTGGCTGAGTGGTTTAGGGAGTCGTCCTCCAACCAGAGTTGGCAGTTCGATTTCAAAATTTACAACAGGTATTTGATCCTTGAATCGACCAATAAATGTCCTAATTTAATTAGAGCTGGTGTTTAAACAGTCGTCCTCATCCTGCTGTTCACATTTTGACATCATGAGACCAAGACGGCACCTAACAATGGATCAACAGTACCTTGTCATTGTGATGCTTCAAATAGGACGTTCTCAGACAGAAGTGGCCGCTGAGCTTAGAGTGTCACAGAGTGTCATCAGCAGGTTGCAACAGAGATACAGAGACTGGATAAGTCACAGAAAGGTGTAGAAGTGGACGTCCTTTGGCCCCATCCCATGCTGATGACCACTACATTGTGAACAATGTCCTGAGAAACCGGATGATTAATGCCACTCAACTCCAGGTATGTTTAAGGGAGGTGAGAGGCACCCAAGTGTCACATCAGACCTCTCAAAACTGTTTACATCAGCTTGGTCTGCGTGCTAGATGACCTGCAGGGTACCTGACCACACCACCAGGCACAGGCATCATTGTCTTCCATGGACCAGGGAGCATTTATGCTGGACGAGGGACCAGTGGGCCTCAGTGCTGTTCTCTGATGAAAGTTGAGTCACAATGAGCAGAAATGATGGCCGCCAACGATGTTGGAGACGTCAAGGAGAGCGCTGTGCATCAGCCACTGTTGTCACCAGAGGTGGCAGTGTTACAGTGTGGGCAGGTGTGTCCAGTCGGTACAGAGCTGTCCTACACTTTGTGAATGGTACAGTGACAAGCTCATACTACCTGAATAACATCATTAGCAGACAATAAGTGGACTTGTGAACAGCAAGAGACATCGTTGAGCTGTAATTGATGCTCAAGGTCACATGACAAGTTATTGAGAAGTTGAATTTTTTTGTTGTGGTGTACCCACCATTGTTGTTAGTTATTGTTTAAATAAATTGTTTGAGATGAGGAAATCACCAGTGCATCCTTCTACTTAAATGTCCTACTTTCATGATATGATATCACTGTAGTGTGAACTTTTTACATTTTCCCTAAATTTCACCTGAAAGCCAAATATCCCTAACTTTTTGTGAGTAGTGTATGTACTCTGTGCTGGAAAAACGAGTCATAATGAGGAATGTTTTAATATTAGGTTTTTAATATTTCAAATTTTCCACCTCAAAAACTTCAAAATTGTACAGAATTTGTTGAACCTTGGTAATTTGTCAAATTTGTCATTTGCCTGGCAAAATACATATCTTTTTATCAGTGTGGGAAACCAAAAACTTTACAAAGACACCAAACATTATAAAAAATGATTTCCTGCCTCTTCAGCAGCTGGCAGAGAAAAATAATCAGTTTCAAAGGAAATTGGAAGGATAATTTCTGAAGACATACCAACTGGATTTGGGAGATTATGTATTATTTTGGTTACTGAGATTGCTAGATGGTGTTTTTTGGACTACTTTTTATGAAAAAATTAATTTCAAATCTATATTTTCACTTATTTTGCACTGAAGCCTGCTCATTCTGACTCATTTTGCCAACATGAGTCCCATATTCTGAATAAATGTTACACTGAAGGTACATTATTAATCAGGGGTGCAACCAGGTGGGTAATATTAGTTTTTTTCCCACTATCACGAAAAGATGAAAATATAAATTGTCCTTTGTGTGTTTGTCCTGTTAGCTAATTCTTTTATGAAGACAACAGATTTTATTGAAACTCTTAGAAAGTAATTACTGCGTTTATTTATTATTTTAATTACTAATCATAACGTGTATCTACAACTTTTTAATACAACCAAACTCAAAATGGAACATCTAATTACCTAAGCCAACACAAAAATCTCCAAAATTCAGCCAGTTTTACAGACTTTAAACTCTGAGAGTCACCTGTGTCATGTACTAATGGATGCTACCAGTTCTTTGTTTAAATTTTGACATTCAAGGTGTTGGGTTATTTGCATTTCTTCAAGGAATGCTATTAATATAAGTTAAAGATTTAAAATATTAAGTAGTGACTGTGCTGATCTCAGTATTTTAAACTGTAAAATATGTAGGCTTATATCACAAGATATATACCTAATTCTTAAGTGTAATGTTTGAAAAAATGGTAATATTTTATTTTGAGAAGTTGAGATTTCAGGTGCTGTAAATCCAGAGATGTAGTATAAAATATGTAAACTGAAAGGACTTAGTTGTACTGCAACTGAGCTGATTTAGTACTTATGTTTCATCATTGTACCAATTATCTAATAAATGGTTCTTAAACTTAAAACAATGCACCCATCTTTTGTCCTCTTCATGCCCCCTCAGGGTCTGGCTTTGATCAATGGGACCCAGATGATCACCTCTTTAGGAGCGGAGGCGGTGGAACGAGCCCAGGCGATTGCCAACCAGGCAGATATTATTGCTGCTCTCACCCTGGAGGTGCTGAAGGGAACTACCAAGGCTTTTGACAGCGGTGAGCAGCAGCACGTGTGCGAACAGGAGCTGCTTCTTAACCTTCAGCTTCTTCATTTCTAACGGTTTCTGCTGATTTTATAGATATCCACGCACTGCGACCTCATCCTGGACAAATAGAGGTTGCTCAACGCTTCCGCTCACTGCTGGACTCTGATCACCACCCATCTGAGATTGCAGGTCAGTGAACTGACACAGATAGTGAAGTAGACAAATAGAATTGAAAAAAAAAATTACACACACACGTATTGTGTAAAAAGCATTTGAATTTATGGAGCCCGGGCTTTGGGTGCAATAACAAGAAATGGGTCCCCACAAGGTAGTATGTTTTGTTAGGTAGCATATGCTAAAACAGACATACTGTACACAAACACACATTTATAAAGAAACCTAACCTGGACTTATCTGTCCCACCAAATAATAAATTTCAGCCCTATAGTTTAAAACTTAATTTTTTTATCAAAAACCTTAAAAAGGATAGTTTTGATTCAGCTGCTGTCCTTAAATGCACCGTATTCTTGAAATGTTCCAGTCTGGTTTAAAATCCATTCACAGCACAGAAACTGCAACTTTGAAAGTTTTTGATGATAATTTATTGGGCACAGATTTAGGAGACTCAGCTGTCCTTTTGCTTTTAGACCCAACAGCTTCCTTTGACACAGAGTTGATCACAGGTTTTCTGCTCTCTAGGCTGGAACAATGTGGTATCACAAGCTCTGCACAGCTAGTTCAGGACTTATCTGTCTGGAGTTTCTCTGTTTCCTTTTCAACTCCTCTCACATGTGGAGTTCCCCAAGGATCCATTCTTGGACCCAATTTATTTTCAATTTATATGCTCCATATAGCTCCTTCTTCAGAAAAACCCAAATGGTGTATTTGATAAGAAAATAAAAAAATCTTGTCACATTATATTTACACTTATGGAACTCTCAAACGTGTGTTATTGTGTATTTTTAGAGAGCCACAGGTTCTGTGACAGAGTTCAGGATGCTTACACCATGCGGTGCTGCCCCCAGGTAACCTCAACACAAATAAAGAGCAAAAATTAACAAACACGCCTGTCTGTGTGTTTAATGTGTCTGTTGTCATGATGTCTCATAAACAATTAGACAGATTTAATAAAACTCTCAGAAACTAATGACTGGACGTACATCTACTGCCTATTCATTTTGAAGGCAAACAGATGGCCACCACAGAACGCTGAGCTTAAAAACACAAAAATGGCTATAACTCACTAAATTTTATAAACATTGAACTAAAATCGACTGTGTTTTGATTCAACTCTTTCTCTGTGTTAGCAAAATATCTCACAAACTATGAGATGAACAAAACTAAGGATAAATTAGAAAAAAAGATGTAAGAGAATAAGAGAAAAGATAATGCCAACAACAATCAAGCAAAGAACAAAAGTAAGCAGGCAGAAATTATTCAGAGTGAAACTGATGATACGAATATTAATGATACTAATATTATAATTACCTTAATTAGCTGAATGAAACCAGGTGAACAAAGGAACTTGAACTCCCAAAATGAGACAGGAAGTAACTCAACAGAAAAAAATATATAGGTCAAAGACAGATATCACAGAACAAGAGTGATTAAATGAAACCAGAACTACTGTAGGTCATAAAACTTTTACAAAACCTAAAACAAAAACTATGACAAATACAAGGAAGGACATTAAAGGCAAAACATTCCTTGAATAAATGCATATTGCTCATTTCCATTCATGCAAAGTTTTAGACTATCATCTTACAATAAAATATGACAAAGTTTTGTCTACTTAGGACAAATTTTGAAATGGACAATTATGTGCAATTTGTGAGATATTACAATATCTAGCAAACTAGCTAATTCTAAAGTTCTGGCAAAATGTGTAGAGTTCAGAGTATGTGTTGGGGATGACTCTCAGCTACTACTACATCATATCTCAGCTTGTAAAACTGGTTGATTTGTAGCTATGTTTGTCTTTTCTAAAGTCAGTTTGCTGTGGCAGCCATCTTGAATTGGGTTGAGTCCAAACATTAATCAGTGGATTTAATGATTAATTTCTGCAAGTTTCATGGAAGCATCAGTCCAGTCCTAAATACTCTGCAGATGTTGAACCCATGGAGAGTTCTTAAACTGTTAGCTAAGTGTGAACATTGTAACGTAACAATATTTTCTTAGCAGTGCTGTGATTAAACATTGAATAAGTGAGCTGTTTCTCAGTTTTATATTCTCTTGTACACAGGTTCATGGAATTGCAAATGACACCATCAAATTTGTCCAAAACATCATCAATACAGAAATCAACAGCGCCACCGACAACCCTGTATCCTTCATTATCTTATCAACCAAACACTTAATCTGCTTTTATATTAGAAATCAGCTGTACTATTTGTTTGGCTTTAATGGAGGTAAAAGATGGTGTTTGCAGAACGAGGCGAGACCATTTCGGGGGGAAATTTCCACGGTGAATACCCAGCAAAGGTTTGTGAGTGATAATTATATTTTGGTATTTGTTGTGTTGCGTGTTCTCATGTTTTAATGCCAAACTGTCCCTCCAAGGCTCTGGACTTTTTAGCCATTGCAGTCCATGAGCTGGCCTCCATCAGCGAGAGGAGGATCGAGAGGTTATGTAACCCTTCTCTGAGCGAGCTGCCTGCCTTCCTCGTCAACGAGGGCGGCCTCAACTCCGGCTTCATGATCGCCCACTGCACGGCAGCTTCTTTAGGTTGGTGTGTGAGTAGAACCAAGTGAGGAGCTTACGCATTCAGGATAAAATTAATTTGTTTTGCAGCCTAATGATTGTGTCTGTGTTTCCTGCTGTTCAGAACCAAAGAAAAAAAAAGTCTTGAATCTCCTTCAGTTTCAGAAAATAAAGTTTTGTGTCACCCTTCCTCGGTGGACTCCTTGTCCACCAGCGCTGCCACAGAGGACCATGTGTCTATGGGAGGCTGGGCAGCTCGGAAAGCCTTGAGAGTCATAGAGCATGTGGAGCAAGGTGAGGTTCAATATGCAAATGTGTTTTTTTATTATTATTTTTCAGAAAGGAAGTGAAAAACGTAAATAAGGATGAATACAAATATTAAACTCAACGATTGAATGCTTTGAAAATTCTTTGCAAAATGAAAGAAATGGTAATTATTCCTATAAGTAAACTAATCATACAGTAAGAAAGCTTCGAGGGGCAGAGAACCACCATTTTAGGAAGGGTTAGGCCAGTGGTTCCCTACCTGTTTTTCTTTAAAGCCCCGCTTTCTTACTTAGCCAAGCAGACAAAGATGAACATCTTTAAGTCAGGCAATATCATGTAAAATCAACATTTTTGAGTTTTATATCATGTTATAATGTTATCTTCTCATCATAAACATGTCCAGAGTCTTGCTTTGACTCATTCATGCATGTTTGAGAAATCTTGGACTGTCCTGAGGCAGCCAGGCCGGAGAGCAAAAACGACCGGTTGGGTCTAGACCCGCAGTTTGG
>JARVJO010000002.1:21844529-21860248 GCA_031762555.1 Cynodonichthys magdalenae
CTGGGTCTCTCTGCTTAGGCTGCTGCCCCCGCGACCCGACCTCGGATAAGCGGAAGAAAACGGACGGACGGACGGACAATACAAAAAATAAGAATATATATACTTCTGTAAGAATTTAAACCTTTGATCATAACCTAATGAGAGAGTGGAAATTTAACTGAAATATTAACATTTTTCTGTCTCTAAAGCTTCCTGGGAAACAGCTACAAGCTGTACTTGAAGGAAAAGATCAAAACCTGTTAAATCAAAAATGTATAAAAATGCTCAGATTTTTCCCCAGAAATGACAAAACGTCTAATCTTGATCTTATCGCTGTCTTCTGACATATATTCCTGCGGAGTATTAACTCTCCAACATCCTTTAGACAAGGACACGCCCTCTCTGACACTTTCCTGGTGCAGCTCTCAGGTAAAAAGTCAGACTAACTCAGGATATGTTCAACTAATCCTGCTACAGAGCAGGGTTGGTTCACAGAGTAAGTTTGCGGGGGTGAGTTAACTCAGGATAACTGCTATCTGGCTTTCTGAAACCAAAAAACCCAGGATATGCACCTAGTTACTCTAGAACTTACTCAGGATTTTCACTTATCCTGCTTTCTGAACAGAGGGCTCTGGTCTACTCTCTGAATGATTATTTTTCAATGGATATAAAGATAAACTTGAATCAGAGCAAATTACAATGAGTTGTTTTGTCATTTCTCTGTGTCAATTTTTACCTCCTGTCACTCTCTGCTCTGGCCCCGCCCACATGTACCTGATCCTTGTTGTTTCTTCCCAGGTGTGGCTCGTTATCCCTCATTAGTGTCTCTTTATTTTAGGTGTTTTTTTTCTGTTGGATCAGTGTTCATCATATTGCCAGTTTGTTTTGTTTCTCTGTGTATTTCCCAGAGTTTCCCTTATGAGTATGTTGTTGCTGTCACGTTGGCACTTTATTTTGTAATAAATTAGTTTTTTTAAATCCTTGAATCCTGAATTTTTGCCTGCTCCCTGGGTTGTAATCTTCAACAAACCTACAATATTGCTCAGAGTAAAAGGCTCAACTACAACCACACCAAATTTTGACTCAATATCTGTGAAACTATCAGTTGGCTGTGCTGGTAAAGACATACATTCAGTGATGTTAACATCTGAAAGCTTCATTAAAATCAGTCTAGGGGTTCATGAAGTATTTTGCTAACAGACAGACACACACACATAAAGACACAGGTAAGAACATTATCACCCGCCTTTTGCTGACCAATGAAAAACAACTATTCAGGTAAATTCTCAAGCTTTCTTATGAAGTAAAGATAATGAACCTTATTGGCACATGTCCAACGTTGAAGTTTTTCATGTAATGGGAACACTCCATGTCATCGTGGACTGCACCTCTTCCAGTGCTGCCGAATGTCTCAATGGCGTAAACTTCACCTTCCTGTCAGGTAAGGAGGGGAAAAAAATCATTTATTATGCTGCTGACATGGAATGAAAAATGGTGGTGAACGTCCTTTAGGGGCAGAACAGAATGTATGTTATCACTGAAAGGACAAAGACACTGAAAGTGTGTGTGTGTGGTGGGGGTAAATTTGATAAAAACTTCAAGCTGTCAGTCACTGATGTATTCATGAAAGGTCTAGCGTGGGGGGGTTCTTGAATAATGGCTTTTGATTGGATGTGTTTCATTGACAGTTTGTGTCTCTATCAGAGCGGCGTGGTGTTGGCTGATAACACTGCGACGCCCTACGCCACCGCACCGATAATCAGTCAAAGTGCCAGCAGCCCCGCGGCACGCCCAGCTGCCGCTCGGAGAGACAGAGAGAGGGCTGTTGCACCAACACACTTCAACTGAAAACTACAATGTACAAAGCTGCCACATCAGCATTCCCTCCCTCTCCTCCCCCTCCATCTCTCCTGCAACCATCAGGTAAAAAGCTTGATGCAGCAACTTGCCAATTAAAAATGCGGCACTTCTGTCCGAAACCCATCCACGTGCTGCAGATGTGTGCCTGAGAGGAAGCCAAACATCTCAGCGCAGTCTTAAAAAGTGCAACCTCTGATTATTTTATGAACTCTGGATGCTCATAATTCTGCGCTCACGTGAAGCTCATGTCATGCTTTTGTGTGAGGCTGTAAATTAATTAAAGTGCTGATGAGTGTGATTAAGGAGCTGTGAATGAAACACTTCTCCACGACCAGTCGTAACCCAACCAGGCCTAGCATTACTTGGAGGAATGCTTATCATTAGAGGTGTAACAATTCATCAATCTACATTGATACATTGATCAAACGATTAATGATTTAATTACATCGAGGCAAAATAAAAACATCTATCCTTATCGTCGTCATATGCCCTGTTTTTTGGTTACTACTAATGGAGTATGTATCACGGCTGTCAACCACTACAACAACAAATTTTGGCTCAATATTTGTAAATTTTCCTAAGCTGTAGCCCTTTTGGAGTAGAGTGGAGGTCCTGTCACACTATAATGTTTTTATGCCGACTTATGAAAATTTTGTCCAACACTGAAGACGTCTACTGGAAGCCTCTTTTTGGATGTATGCATTCTGTAACGCTTACAATTAGATTGAATATTAGTGGTGTGCTCAATACCAGCCTTTTTACAAGTACTTGTACAACATCCCCACATTCTCAGAACTGATACCAAAATCAACGTCGATACTGAGATACTGGAATTGATGATCCACTGAATGTGTTACGGTTTACATTTCAAGTATAAAGTTTGTCAGTTCCATGTTTAAGAAAGTTATAAATCGATTAGAGTTAACTGTTGCAAAAAATATTATTAAAGTTGTAAATTTACAGCTAAGAAATATTTTTAGAGGTCAATTAAAATCTGTTCAATAGGTTGCCTTCAGGCCCAGGCCGCCCTTGAAAAAGAGATCTGAGATCTCAATGGGATTTGCCTGGTTAAACAACAGATAAATAAATAAAAAGAAATGAGATATTTTGCTAACAGACAGCGGGACATAATTACACAAGGTCAATTGTTTAAACTAGGCTGAATTTCTCCTGTGAACAGTGGCTGCAGTGATGTTGGGACACAAACCTCCATCCTGGTGGCCTCTCCACCCTTCACAATGGGAACCGTCTTCCCTGAATGGATCCTGTACGGTCCAATCGAGTGGCCGTTGAGATTTCTGATTGGCTTCACTGCACACAAACCCACAGACAGTGAGATTTTGTCTGCAGGGAATGTTACAGAGGCTGTGCATGAAGAACTGATACCTTGGTAGGTTTTCCCATCGATCTCCACTTCGTAAGACTCCATCACCTCCTGAATGGTCTCGCCAACATCGCACAGTCGTACATCGATTCCGGCAAACTGGGACAGAGGTTACATTATAAACTACACAACATTACACAGACACAGAGACACTTCTGTGCTTCCTTTTATTTACTGTGAAAAGGTCTCAAGTATCTAAACGTATCTGTATTAGTCTCACTGTAAAACCACATCTATAGTGGTCAGAGCTTGAAGTGCCCTTCTGGCATCACCCCCACCTACAGCCATTTGTCATAATACCAGCAACTAGTAAAGCATAAATTACACTACTGTCATATCTACCTACTGTTAAAGCCATATATTTAGTTTTATTTTTTTTCCCTATTTTGAGTTCCATGGTCTATGATGTTGCCACAGTTATATGGTGAATTAATAACATTTCAACAATCCTTTATATGAATGAATTTCAGACATTTCGACAA
This sequence comes from Cynodonichthys magdalenae, assembly GCA_031762555.1. NCBI lineage: Eukaryota > Metazoa > Chordata > Actinopteri > Cyprinodontiformes > Rivulidae > Cynodonichthys > Cynodonichthys magdalenae. The sequence continues at coordinate 21,848,235 of JARVJO010000002.1, forward strand.
ATGTTTTGATAGAAATACATAAAAACTAAATTTGTCTCTGTTTTATGTCAAATAATGTTCCTCATGCTTCGAACATGAACTTAGAATCACATAATTAAAAAAACAGGGTGGTGGAAATGGCCACCCCAACAAATCTGCTGTCCCCCTGTCTTATTTCAACCGGATATTGCAAAGCAGATATAGAAGCTAAAAAAAGCTGCATCACAATCACATGAGTTGTTGCAACAAATTATGCAGACTCAGTCTTCAGAAACTAAAAAGCAGAAGTGGACTGAAATAGAAATAAAAAAAAAATAAACAGGGGATTTTCATTTAAACTGGAAACAAAATAATTTTAAATCCTTTTTCACACTGACACACAGCTGTTTGGAGCCATGAACCAGCTCAATAAGAGTAGAAAATAAGGTATTTAAGGTATTTACTGCATGGATTTAAAAGTTACAAAAAAAATGCTTAGGATATATTGATATATTGTGTATGCAATAAAACGAAGAAGAAGAAAAAAATCTATAAAGTATCAAGACATTATATTTGAAGTCATGAATACATTTAGTTTTATTTATTTTCAAAAGAGGTAAAATATGTAAAGGCTGACTTTTTTAATTAAAAAAAGGCAAATGTGTGGATTCTACCAGCAGGAAAAGGTGGGACAAAAAGGGGAATAACAAATTTTAATGTCACACTTAGGAAAAGAAAGTGGAGCAGAGCTGCAGCTGAAACAAACATCTGAGAGAAAAATAACCTGAATTCATCTTTTCTTTCCTAACATCTGATTCAAACCCTGGTGAGTTCAGATGATTTTCTTTCCTGGTATTTTTACATTCAGCTTTAACACAAAACTCAGCTTCAGTCAAACTGCAAGTTTCTCTTTTCTCTGCCAGCTGACAATCACTAAGTAAACTCAAAAAAGCTAAAATAATTGTTTACATTTTCAGTGAACACTGAGGGCTGAAGACTTCACTAAAATAGGATGAAGTTAAGTGTTAAAGCTAAAAAAGCAGAACACTTAACATTAGTTATAAGCTACTAACTGTAAAACATTACCTAAAGGCTAAACTGGCAACTTAAAAAGTCAAAGCAAGAAAGTTGGTGACTGAATGCTAAAATTATCAATCTTAACGTAGCAAAAGACTATTTGTAGTAAAAGGCTGAACAAAGGTTGAAAAACAGCAGCTAAAGGTCAAAAAGTATCAGGAGTCTGCTGAAGCAGATTTCAGAGAAAACAATATTTTTTAATGAATTATGAAACAAAGTTTGATTATTCAAAAAGTATAAACATGACTAAACCCAAAAGTCACAGCAGCTAAAATAGCACAAAGCCAGCAGAAGTACTGTAGTTTGATGCCAAAACTGTACAGAAATACAAAGCCTGGCCAATAAAAGGTCACCACCTGAAGTGATGTACCAATCATTCCTAGTGCCTACTGTACAAGACTGTGGGGGCAGCTGGTCTGGTCTAGGTTCAGCATCGTTATCAGGTCAGCTGATATATAAGAATAACCTGACTATACTGAATAACCAGGTTATTCAATCAATGGACTTTTTCCTTCCCGATGGCATGTTCCAAAATGATAATGCCAGGATTCATCCAGCTCAAACTGTGAAAGAGTGGTTTAGGGAGCATTAGACATCATTTCCACATATGGACTGGCCACCTCGGAGTCCGGACCTGAACCCTATGGAGAATCTTTGGGATATGAGACTTTGAGCAGTGATCAACATGAGATCTTGGCAAAGAAATGAATGCAACTCTAGACAAAAAACAAATGTTGTGTCATTGGAGAAGTTAATGGAAACCAGTGGCAATTTTAGCCTCTTTTTGGGGATGCTTAAGTGCCTCCAAATTTTAACTCAGCACCCCATGTAAGGGAGTGTGTTTTAGGACCCTGCAGGTCCTGTTGATCCTTCCTTGCGTCACCCATGCTTGAGTAAATATTTCATTGGCCTAAACAAACCATTTGAGGCTCCCATTGGTTCTGCCTTCTTTATGACTCCACACGCACTGCCAACTAATATGTAAAAAGTTAGGTTAATGCAGCTTCCAGTAATGATTTTCAGATAAAGTTCAGGTTAATGATCAGTTTTCACTGTCCTGTATTCATAATATACTGATTTTAGGTTGTTTCGTGATTCCTATGAATTTAGTACAATGTTCTTCAAATGGCTGGAAAATGCATAATTTTGAATAGATTAAAAAAAATCCAGGGAAGCATGCCCCCGAACCCCCCTAGGACTGCTTCACACCACAGCTGCTTGTTAACATGGATATATCTCATTGATGTTAGCAGATGTTAGCAGAGGTAGGCTTCTGTGATTGTTTTAAATTTAATATTTATTTATTAACTGTTTTAACTGGTCTTTAATGTGAATGTATGTCAACTGACAGTGAGATGTAGAAAATGTGCTGACCCAAAGATCAGATCGTAGAACCACCCCTGGTGGAAATAATATCACAGTGAATGCATGCTGTAAGTGACCTTTTATTATTGTTTTTTGTCTGGGAAGTGTATAAAAACATTAAAACAACAGACTGACTCAGAGTTCAGACTATTAAACTTTAGGATTTTGTTGAAGCGAAGCATTAAATCACTTTTGAACATGTTGTTGATTCTTTGACTCTTATAGTTCAGACATGTCTGCTGGCAGCAACATGAGGTCTGAGGATCAGTTCCTGTGCTCCATCTGTCTGGATCTGTTCTCTGATCCGGTCACCACACCATGTGGACACAACTTCTGCAAAGCCTGCATCACCCAACACTGGGACTGTGCCGGCAGCTGTCAGTGTCCCGTCTGTAAGACGACCTTTAACACCAGACCTCTGATAGAAGTCAACGCCTTCATCAAAGAGATGGTTGCTCAGTTCGGACGTGAAGCTCAGCAGAAAAGCAGCAGCAGCTCAGATCAACAAGCTGCGGAACCAGGAGAAGTTCTCTGTGACGTCTGCACTGGAACCAATGTGAAGGCCCTGAAGTCCTGCCTGGTGTGTCTGCTCTCCTACTGTCAGACTCACCTGGAGCCTCATTTGACAGCCTCACGTCTGAAAAGACATCAGCTGGTGGACCCTGTGGAGAACCTGGAGGACCGGATGTGTTCGAAGCACGACAAACCTCTGGAGCTGTTCTGTAAGACCGACCAGACCTGTGTCTGCATGCTTTGCTCTGTTCTGGACCACAAGTCTCATGAGTTTGTTCCTCTGAGAGAAGAATACGAAGAAAAGAAAGCAGAGCTGGAGAAGACGGAAGCTGAAGTTCAGCAGATGATCCAGAACAGACAGCTGAAGATCCAGGAAACCAAAGAGTCTGTGAAGGGCAGTAAAGCTGCTGGAGACAACGAGGTAGCAGAAGGTCTTCAGGTCTTCACTGATCTGATGGAGTCTGTTGAGAGGAAGAAGAGGAGCTTCATGAAGGAGATCGAAGACAAACAGAAAACTACAGAGAAACAGGCTGAAGACTTCATCAGTGATGTGGAGCAGGAGATCTCTGAGCTGATGAAGAGGGGATCTGAAGTGAAGACGCTCTCAGGCTTTGAAGACCACCTCCACTTCCTCCAAAGCTTCAAGTCCCTGAAAGCTGCTCCGCCCACTAGGGACTGGACCGAGGCCAGAATCCATCCCCCATCATATGAAGGAACTGTGGTGAGAGCTGTGGCTCAGCTGGAGAAGAACCTCAGGAACAAGATGAGGAAGATGTTTGAGGCTGAGCTGAAGAGGGTCCAGCAGTTCGGGGTGGACCTGACTCTGGATCCTAAAACTGCTCATCCTAATCTCGTCCTGTCTGACGATGGAAAACAAGTGACCCACAGCGACATGGAGAAGGAGCTTCCAGATTACCCAAAGAGGTTTACTGAGTGTGTTTCTGTTTTAGGGAATGAGATTTTCCCTTCAGGCAGATTTTACTTTGAGGTTCAGGTTAAAGGAAAAACTGACTGGGATTTAGGAGTGGTCAGGAAGTCCATCAATAGGAAGGGAAAAATTGTAGCAAGTCCTCAAAATGGTTTCTGGATTGTTGTGTTGAGAATTGGTTATGTGTACATAGCTGCTGATGATCCTCCAGGCCGTCTCAGTCTTCAGCCTGGTCCTGAGAAGGTGGGGGTGTTCGTGGATTATCAGGAGGGTCTGGTCTCCTTTTACGATGTCGACGCTGCAGCTCTGATCTACACCTTTACTGGCTGCTGCTTCATTGAAGAACTCAGCCCGTTCTTCAGTCCCTGCAACAATGATGCAGGTAAAAACTCAGCTCCTTTGATCGTCTGTCCTGTCAATCAATCAGCCCGAAGTGTCATGAACAAAGGATCTGTTTGTTAAAATGTTCGAAGCAACAAGTTCAGTTCACAGCCGATTCCTTTCATTTCTCCACATTTATTGGATTAGCTTTGCTCTCAAATATAAAACGTGATCATCAGTTATAATTCTTGATATTTGCACTTTTTCCTATCAAATGTTCAACTTCCAGTTTAGAATAAAACTGGAAACTAATGGTTTTTAACACCTGAGTTTTACAATCATTCTGATTCAGATGCTGAAGTTAGTGTTTCTCTGATCATTGCTGTAAAAATGGAATGTGATGATTATTGAATAAAAAAGAAAATAAAGTTGTTTTGTTGGGTGTCAACTCTTATTTTATTTTTGTAATAAAATGTTTTACAGATTCTTATCTATAATGAAGAAGTCATATATAACCAAGCTGATATAAAAAACAGGTAAATTTGTTTCATGATGCAAACGGCCTGTGAGTAATTTAGATTTATATGAATCGGTTGCAGCTTACAGTTGTGATGCTGATGCTGATGCTGTACTGGCAGGTTTATGAGAACTAACAGTAAACTATAAAAAGTTACATTATGTTAAGGATAAGGATGAGTACTGGCCCAGTTTGAACACTAATATTGAGACTGAAGAAAATATTGTAACTGATCAACTGAATGTTTGATGCAGTATTGTATTATATACTTTCTGATCATTGCAGCAGTAAGTTAAAAACAGACAGAGTTGGTGTGTGTGTTATCAGTGTTCTGTTGGTATAAACAAAAATGAGTTGCGTTCTACGTCTGATGTAAAAGTTACCACCTTCAGGGGTGTAACCAGGAAGAGACTAAAGAGGTTATAATGTTGAAGTTGTTGGAGTTTTGCAGAGTCTCTGTTCAGATCCAGTCTGGATAGACTGGGATGTTTGTTTGGGTTTTCTCCCAAGGTCACTGAGGCCTGTGGTGTGTACTGCAAAAACTGACTGGAGTCAGAGACAAGAATAAAGTTTTCGAGAGAAATCCAGTGGATTCCTGCATTTATTCGAACATGCCATTTTGAACATCGCATTTTTTATTCTACAAGACGATCTAATTGATTTATAATGATTTTATATCCATCCATCAGTTTTCTTTACTCTCGCTTTTCTTCCAGGTCGCAGGAAAGTCAATATTTAACTCCAGCAGTGTGAAAGGAAAGCACTAATTTGATTTCTAAGTTTGAGGTAAGGAAACCACAATTACTAAAACAAAAGGCTTTATTCCTTCAGAGAGAACACAAAGTCCTGCTTTAGTTCCTTCAAGATTTAGATTGTCGTAACAAATTTATTCCCACAGTAGCATGAGGCCATGAAGACACATCGCAGAGGGAAACATGATAAAACAGCTCATAGCAATTTGTAAAATACATCATATATCCAAAAATCATCAATCCAGGACAATTTAAATGTTTTTTTTTCTCTAAACTGAGGTTGTTCAGAGAGCTGTCTACAACAGGTAAGATAGTAGTTGTTTATAGTCTCCTGATGCATCTTATTAATCCAGGTAGAAAAATCAAAAATATTAATTAGGTCTTCTGTATGGGTTCTTCTTTAACAAAATGTTTCATCTCTCCTCCAAGACTGAAGAGGTCTCTTGGAGGAGAGACGAGTGTTTCCACAGAACCCCTCTTAAAAAATATCTGAACTACTACTTTAAACAGTAAAGGACATGTCTCCTGTCCCCCCCACCCCCCTCTGAGAATTATCCGCTCTGCTTGTGGTGCACTTTTATCTCATATTTGCTCATATTTGTTCACTGATTTTTGCTCTGAATCAGCCGTTTGAAGAACACCGAGCCACCTTTTCAAGAACGCTGTAACCTCTGCGGTGTCATGTTAGGAGTTTTGTATATAAAACCGCTCCGCTCAGATACCAACACACCAGTGGGATGACTTTCACAACTCCTATTATAAGGTCTTCTGTGTTTCTTTTAAAAAGAAGTCAACAAATCAAAATGTAGGATGGAAAAACGGGTTTACCCTGATGCCAGTGTTGGTTGCATCGCTCACGGCCTCCAGCAGTCGGTCAAACTTTGGGTTGAAAGTGACGGTGAACGCACAGTCTATGATTCGACCTGAAAAATAAATAAATAAATAAAAAATTAAAAGATCACAACTATCTGTGTTTGTGTGTGTGTCTGTTTATTTCACTGGATCAACAACTTTTGATGCCAACCAAATTCAAGATGGCTGCCACAAACAACTGACATTAAGAGCAGAAAAATGCTCATAACCTAATTAAGTTTACAGAGATTGAGCTAAAGTTTGGTGTGGTTGTAGCCGAGAGTCCTTCACAGCACATACTCCAAATGCTAATAACTACACAAGACCTTTGCCTAAAAAGTCTGACATGAAAAGTGGTGGGCGACACGCATTCCTTCATGGATTGCTAATTATTTTTCCGAGATTACCTAACTCCATTTTATCTCGTCACAAATGAGCTGTTCCAGACGAGTTCTCACCGTTGATGTGCGTCCCAAAGTCAATCTTGCAGACGTCGTCGTAGCGCAGAACGGTGGGGTCTCCTGCGTTTGGGGTGTAGTGAGCAGCACAGTGGTTGATGGAACAGCCAGTAGGAAAAGCCAGGCCCGCCCTCAGCCCATTTTCTTTGATCAGCCTCCTGGAGCAATCCTCCAGTTTCTCACTGACAGGAAAACAAAAAACTCAATGTAAAAACAAGGAAAAATAACAATCCTAGTGCTGTGTCTACACACTCTTTGAATTCTGGGAATATAACAGCTGTTAAATGAGACAGTCTAGTGTTTGGACGACACTACCCTGTTACCATGGTGTTACATTTTGTGTCACATCACCCATAAATACCTAAAAATGCATTGGAACATGTATCCACGTCTTTTCACCAGAGGTATAACTTCCCAAAATTCAACGTATTTTTTTTATTTTACACGTAAATACACAAAAGATAATAATAATAATAACAATCATTTGGGCTTAACTCCAGTACTTATTTAACATCACATTGTGACTTTCCATACTCCATTTTCTTTTTCCTGTAAAGTTTGATGACGGCCCAATGAATCCTGGGATATCGTGGGCCATAAACGATACACAGATGCATCGTTTTCGGGATTTTGGGGGCTGCATTTGTAGACTGCATGAGATGGAGCCCATAAAATGGTTGGGGGCTGTGGTGCAGTGATGCAACCAGCCTACAAATGTGCACTACAGAGGATGTAGCCCCCGAATTGAGACACAACCTGAAACCATTGGAGCAGAAACAATACTCTGTTTATAGATTCTGCATTAACATCCATCCTGCCTTAATCTGATTGGATCCAAATGATGCTAAATATAAGAGAAAACGACCTCAATGTGCATTGAAATCATCTTCACTCAGACCACCTTCTGAGGTGATCTTTTTCACCTGAATGAAACCCTGTTTACACACAAACCATCTCCTGAAAATGTGGCAATATGTGATCACAATCGCTGTTTCATGATTTCAAACAGATGTCAACTGTTTACAAAAAATTCCACTTTGTGGCCTGGATTTAGATAGTTTGATGTAAGAGAAGATAACCACACCTCGTACACGAACAGAAAGTTTTGGTTTTACCTAAAAACAGCGTGAATGCATTGCGCTCTAATCTGCGATGTAGGACCTCCTACTAACCTGACGTGATTATCAGAATGTCTGTGTTTAAGAAATAGCTATATTTGTTTTTCTTAAATCTTGAAAATGGTTCCCCTCTCATCAGAATGACTTTTTTTTGTATGTTCTTTTCCATTCAAGCAGCTTGGATTATTGTGACAATCATGAATCAACTCTCACCAGATGTCAATCATGGTCATCCCAGGTGTGATCCAGGTCCTGACGTAGGAGCGGACCTGCCTGTGGGCCTCGGCCGCCTGCCTGAAATCGCTCCACATCTCCTCGTTGGCTCTGTCCATCGCTCGCTTCTCCTCGCTGGTGGTCCTCCAAGCTGCGCTGCGTCTGAGGAGGTCAAACAAGGACAGAAACACTCATTTATTTCAGTGCGCCCACACTGTTGATCACGACTTCACGTTTATGCTATGGTCAGGAGTCCTAAATAAAAAAACAAATTCATCGCAGCAAAAAACTTCTGGTGAAGTGTCGAGGTCACACACCCGTCTTTTGATGGGGGGTATTCACACTCCTCTCCGTTCGGAAAGTCTCCGCTGGGATAGAGCTCACAAATAGGTACTGAGGGAGGGTCAGTCTGTCCCTTTGCTGTGGCCCAGATAGAGAAAACACAAAGCAAAGGGAAGAACCAGCAAAAAGACAAGAAAACTCAAAGTATTACTTGTAGCATAGGCTTAGCGAGAGGGTTTAAGACACGTATATTCCTAAAATAAAGAACCAGACTTGGCTGCATTGGTGTTTATATTTTTTTCTTTTTTGCTGCAGTAAAAGGTAAAACAGCTTACAGCCTTTCTTCTTCTTTTTCTTCCTCTTCTTCTTACCGGCCGAGTTTTCCCCCTCGTCTCCATCTGCCATAAGCATCATTAGTTTCAGTGCAGTTAGGAAAATGAAAAATATTGACACCAGCTCGGGCACGTTTCCAAGCCGGGCTTAGAAATCAAACAATCACACTGCAGATAGAAGCTGGATGAGTTTGGAGGGACCCTGTGAAGGTGGATTATGATGAGGAGTTACCTTCTTCTGCATCCTCAGCCTTCTCTCTCTCCGCCAGCGTTTGCTCCTCCAGCTGTTTAGTCACATCGCCAACACCTCCGGCTTCCACGCTGTCCCCCTCCGCCTCGTTCGTCCCTGCTGCAAAGTCACACACAACCACACACACACGGTTGTGCATACATGTACAGGTCAACACACACACACACACAACACACACACGCACACACCCACACCCACACACACACACACACACACACACACACACAGAAGACGGGAGGTGACTATTTTGAGCTCAGAGATTCATTTTGGCAGTTATCTGAACTTAGAAGACCTTAGAAGCCAGTGTCTTGAAGGACACACATCTACATTGCCAAACTTAAACAAGTCATTTATCCTTAAAAATAATGCAAAAGTCAACATATTTTTTTAGATCTGTATCTTAATGCACAAAACTGTTGCTCTTTCTGTGCTTCAAATCAGTTATCTATAGAAAAAAGCAGAATAAAAACATCTCCAACTACTTTCTGTCACTTCTAAATAAATCTCAGGTTGAGAAATCTGCCTCCACGTTCTTTCATGTTCTATATTGAGTTGGAGCAGGTGGGGGGGGGGGGGGTACATTTTTTTGCACTTTTTTTTCCTCGCGAATGTTGCTTCTCACCTGGTGCCGCGGTCCTGATAATGTTGTTGTTATTATTGTTTCTTTTCTTCTTCCTCCTCTTCCTCTTCACAGACTCCGCGTCCTCTCTCTCCTCCGTCAAGTCTCCGTTGAGAAGTTGGGGCTCCGCTGCGCGCGGCAGCTGCACCTCCTCCATGCTGCTGGAGAGACTGGTGATGATGATGAGGGGGGTGGAGGAGAAGTGACGCAGAGGGGTTGCAGGGAGCCTCCAGTGGTCAAGAGTGGAAATAAGCTGCGGGCAAAAACAAAAAGAGGGGAACTCCGTTTTTTTTGCAATGCGCAAAAACGTGTTATTATTTTTATCAGCATCTTATAACAGTAGAAAAAATAAAAGCTGGGGTTAAAGTGTAACAAATGTAACACAGTTCTACTGTGTTCCATGAAGGGTAACGTGCTCTCTAAAAGTTGCATTGCACATCAAACTCATCACTTTCTCTGAGGCTCCACGGGCGCGTCAGGGTTTTGGGTTACCGGGCAGAGCGCACCTGCCTGCAGCCCCTCTGTGTGCAAGAAAAGGGTCACCTGCTCCTGGAGCCCAGATACTGACAGAATCTATCTGTTTCTAAGAGTAATGTGTTGTAATTCACTCTCAGACGGTCATATCTTTTACTCGATGAGTCGGATTGATTCTCGCTGGTGCGTAAAGCGTAAAAAAGGCGCAGAGGTGCGTATCCTAGCAACAAGAAGCCAAGCACTTCAGGGCAATACGTTTTGTCTGTGTTGAAATAGATAGCCTACTATCAAAGCCAGTTTTCTTATGTTCTAATGTTTTTCTTTATGTATTTTATTGTTTTTCTGAGTTGGACTGGATGAGACGCGTCGTCATGGCGCAGACGAACAGAATCGGTTCCGTGTATTTTTTACTTCGAGCAGGTGAGGTACAAGTTCACATCATTGATCCTTTTCTAAGGAAACAGACATAAAGTTTCCGCTTTTCTGCAGCCACCAAGAAACAACAGAATTAAAGGGACAAGAAGCTACATTTTAAATATTAGAGAAACAAACAGAGAAGCGCAGCTGGAGGCTCCAACACAAAGGTAGAGTTCCTTTTTTTCTACTTTTAATTTAGACTCATTCCACCTTAAATTAACCACTTTCACGTTGATGATGAATGCACAAACTGTTTACTTCTCAAATTAACCAATTATTTCCAATTAATATGTTATGAAAATTTAAGAAAGTATGAATGTCAACAGTATCCAACAAAACACTGCTGAAACCCTAATTTCATCTAAATCTATTTACAGCTGAGCACAGTATACAATTAGAGTAAATTGATTAATGCTTAATAAACCTTTTTACTGGATAAAATATACAAACACAGGCTAGACACATCTTTGAATCGATGGCCTATACTCTTTGAAGAAATATATATCACCCGCTGCTTTTCATGCCAAGAATTAAAACCTCATTAAAACATTGACATGATGACATTAAAATCTCATGATGACAACAGACAGTTGTTTTGGTCAAACCTTGAAAATATTAGGCCACAATTAACCCAAGTATATTTTGGGGTTGACTCTCAGCTACTACCAGACCAAATTTTAACACAATAGCTGTAAGATCAATTTAATGTTTTCTAAGTCCAGTAGCAGACACATGGAATTGGATTGACTCCAAAAGTTTATCACTTATAGAAATACACAAACTGATTATTTCCTGAAAGTTTCATTAGGATACATCATGAGATATTTTGTAAACAAACAACATCAGCTTTGTAGTTAGTGGCAAAATTTAAAAATGAAGATTTTGCACTTAGAATATGTGTTGGGAATCAGTTTCAGCTACTACCACACCAAACTTTAGATAAAACTGAATTATAAATCAGTTTTTTTTTGCAAAAGTGAGTTGGCTGTGGCTGCCCTCTGAAATTGTTTAGCTCTTAAGGTGCAACCAATATAGTTTCTGCAAGTTCCATTAAATTTGACCAGTGCTTCATAAGATGATTTGTTATAAGACAGTCATTTAATTAGCTACAAAATATAAGTGATGGGTGGGACAGTGGTTGGTGCTGTCGCCTCACAGGTTCAGCTCTCAGCCTTTCTGTGATCCAGAAGCAGGTAAAATGGATGAATATAAAAGATTTGATGTCACAACTGACCCAAAACTCTTCATTTTATTTTTGACATTAATCTAAAAGAAGGCCAGGAAAGTGAAAGCCAGGAGTCAGACAGAGAGAAACTCTCAGATGAACCAGGTGAAGATGATAAACTTAAATCCCAAGGCGTTCCCAGGCCAGCTGAGAAACATAGTCCCTCCAGCATGTCCTGGGTCTTCCCCTGGGCCTCCTCACCAGGGAGCCACCTCAACTGGCTCCTCCCGACGTGGAGGAGCAGCGGCTCTACTCTGAGTCCCTCTCGGATGACAGAGCTTCTCACCCTATCTCTAAGGGAGAGCCCAGCCACCCTACGGAGGAAACTCATTTCGGCCGCTTG
>JARVJO010000002.1:21860348-21895792 GCA_031762555.1 Cynodonichthys magdalenae
TCTTATCTTATCTTATCTTATCTTATCTTATCTTATCTTATCTTATCTTATCTTATCTTATCTTATCTTATCTTATTGTTGGTGGCCATCTTGAATGCTTCCTTCAAAATTTGTAGATGTAAATCCAGTAGTTAATTTCCAAGAGTTTAAACAAAATGATTCTACTAATACATATTATATATACATTTATTTGTTTATTATATATATTTTAACGCTACAGACAGACACAGACAGGGGTAAAACATTATTGCCTCCCTCCTTCAATGATAAACTGTAAATTAACACAGTGAAAGTATTGGAGGTTTTATTTCTTAGAGCTCTTGTTCTTAGAAGCAGACATCAGTATAAAGAACAGGATGTTGCACACACACACACACACACACACACCCACACCCACACACACACACACACACACACACAGACCCACACTGCTGAGAAACCTGGAAGACATAATGACTGATGGGACTTATGTTGTGAAAGATTAAAATCCACAAAAAGCAACACTTCTGCGGCAAGATAAAAATAATTTCTTTTTTTTGCTTCATCAGAAAAAATAATGTGACAGCTGAGGTGTTTGTTTTCCATTTCCTCATCCCAAAACTAAATCTAGATGTACATCCGAGGAAATTTGCTGCCTGGGAGTTACGTGTCCAGTGATGACAGCTGCTCAGTCCGGGATCTTCAGAGACAAATCTCCAAAACCAGGAGAGATTACAGATTAGGTGTGAGTCTCCCTTCAGACTATAAATTCAGGTATTGCTGCTCCCATTTAACCATTGCAATATATTTAAGTCTGCATTTGCTGATTTGATTGTTTGTTTTTTTACAGCAGTGATGCTTTAAAGACTCTTGCAGCCACAGAAGCATCACAAACCACAAACAGCAGGAAATGACCTCAAGTTGACGGTTTCTGAGGAAGAAAAAGAGTGTGTATAATCTGTGGGAATTAGCGAACATTTAATAATTATTTTCAGTTTATTTATTTCTGTGTGAAAAAAATGCTTTAGACATTATTTACATAACTGATGCCTCTGTTGATCTCTGAATGATTGTTATGTTTAATGAGTGCACTTTCCATTGTTGGAAATAAAAACGCAGCTCTTTGTCAAAGTTTAGGCAGAATTCATGCAAATGTTTTTTTCTAAAGATAAAAGAAACTTTTAGGCAACAGATAGAATTAAAAACAGCTTGAAGAATGTTGAAGGAATGCATATCACTCGCCACCTTTCATGTTAAAGTTTTAAACTAAGATCATCTTATGTTGAGAAGTGATGGCAGACTAAACAACCAGATTACCTCTGAGCTTTACTACCTCAATTTTTAGCTCAGTATCTGTAAAACTGACCATTTTTGTGACCAGATTGATTAATTAGTTGGAAATATACAGTACATTTAATGGTTACAAAATTAAAGTTTCATTGAACTACATTCAATGGTTCATTAAATATTTAGTTAACAGACACACAAACAGACTTTATGTAAACAGGGCAGAACATCTTTTTTTCTTTCTTTTTCAAACCAGAACTTATTTTTCTAGCTCTTCATCTTCTTATCATCTGACTGTGACGATGCTCCGGTGAAGTGATCACATCTCTGGATGAATCAGCTCTGAATTTTGCTCAGATTATTAATCAGACGTAGTTACTTTGATTTGGCATCGCTTCTGCTTCTGCACTGTCAGAAAAAAAGTACTAGATTGTACCTGTAGGGGTACATTGGCTTGTCACTGCATGGGGTGGTACCCTCAAAGGTACTTCTATTGTACCCTCAACAGTGGGTACTTATGTTAAAAAACACCAACTCCACAAATCTACTTCTAAGTATTATTTATTTATTGCATTAGTTATTTATTTATGTAGGCCTATGTATTTATTTGTTGCTCAAGAATACTTAACAAAAGTCACTCAATCATTTAAAAAGTCTGAATATTACCATTAAATTATATTTATCTAATATGTTTTATTGTCTCAATGCCCATCTTCTAACATTGTACCCTAAAATCATCAATACAGGGTACATATATGTATCGTTAATTACTTGGGAACATAAATGTACCTTTCAAGCCTACAAATATGTACTGTAAGGTACAATTATTAGCTCTACAGGGGTACAAAAGTCCAGGATGTACCTCAGGGGACAGAAAAGTACTTAGAGCAACAAAAATGTACTCCTATTGTACCCTTTTTTCTGACAGTGTGAACTGGAACTGAACAGTTGATAACATAGATACTCAAAACAGATGATGAACAGACAATCTGTAAATGTAAACTTTACAAAAGTTATTAAATTTAGCAAGTTATTTGCTACTTTTTACTTATGTTTTACTGCTCTATGATTTGTAGCTAGTCTTGCTTTTTTTGTTCAATATGATAAAATTTTACAACTTTTACTTTTAGCTTTTATAATGTATTTAGCTATTTTTGGCTAGGGTTTTTATCAACTGTTTTGCTTTTTTTACATGTTAGCTGTTTCACTACTTTTACCGTGTGTTTTACTACATTTTATCTTAGCTGGAATACTTTTGGCTTTAAGCTGGCTTTTTGCTACTTTAAGTTAGCATTTGCTACTCTAACGATTTACTACTTTAACTATTTTAGCTAGTCTTTTGCTTTATGTTGTTGCCAATTTGGTACTTTAAGATCAATTTTTTTCAACTTTTAGCTAGTCTTGGTACTTTTAGCTTTTAAGTTGCATTATGGTAATTTTACTTTCAGCAAGGGTTTCACTTTTGCTACTATTCGTCTTAGCTGGAATTGAACTACTTTTAGCTCTAAACTCTATTTTTGCTTCTTTAAATTAACATTCTACTTTTAGTTAGTGTGTCTATTGTTTTTCAACTTTCAGCAAACTTTTAGCTATTTCACTTCTTATAGCTACATAGTTTTTTGCTATAATTTATAATAACTGGAATTTAGCTGCTTTTTGCTTCTTTAATTTTTGCTACTTTGAGTTAGCCTTTTGCTACTAATGTAATTTGTAGCTACCTTTTTGTTTTTTAGAGTAGCAAATTTGCTACGTAAAAAGTTTAATAAAAATCTGGAACTTTTAGCGAGTGTTTTAGCTGTTAGGTTGCATTTAACTTCATTTTTACTTGGTGCTTCTAGCAACTTTTAGCAAACTTTTTTGTAATTTTATCTTTGATTAAATTTTGCTACTTTTAGCTCTAAACTGGCTTTTTGCTATCACTAACAGCTGATCGGCCTGCTGACATGAACAAAGCATGATGAAAATCCTGATGGTAAAGGAAGTTTTTTTTTTTTTTAAAGACTCACTTCCTCTTCCTCTATATCACGTTACACAAAAGTGCTCTTCTCCTTATTTTAGCACCTTACTCACCCTGGTTGTTAATATTAGACATGATGATGTAAGTGGAAAGAAATGTTAT
Source organism: Cynodonichthys magdalenae (assembly GCA_031762555.1). Taxonomy (NCBI): domain Eukaryota; kingdom Metazoa; phylum Chordata; class Actinopteri; order Cyprinodontiformes; family Rivulidae; genus Cynodonichthys; species Cynodonichthys magdalenae. Next base: position 21,863,734 of record JARVJO010000002.1, read on the forward strand.
CTGTGTGTCTCTGACATATTCATGTAAAGTCATAAATGAACAAGAAAACTTTATTTAAAGGAAATTCTTATCTTTGACTGTATCTTAGCTCACTTTGTTTCTTGTGACATGACAGTTCTAAGGTTTAACTTTTAACTACTTTTTGTTGTTGCTTCTGGGAGTCTGCGCTCTCTGAGGACATCTAGTGGACGTTTGAAGAACAACAGAGGGAAGTTTGATGACAATTACAGCAGGTAGCAGCAGCTGGTGTGGCTCCACTCACTATCACTCCGTGGCAGAAACGAGGCGGCTCGCAGCTAATTTGACAGGAATAAAGGAAATGTAGTTTTTGGGTTATTTTTTTTTTTTACCCCAGGCTTTGAGTGGACTGAGCCGTGTGTCCGGACACGATGAAGGCTGCTTTTCTGCTTTAGTGTTTTTAAAGACAAAACCAGGATGAGCTCAGCAGGTAAAGTAACTTCTGTCTCTTGAAAATTATTTGTTTGTGAACGTAGTCAGCAGAATAAACTGGAAATTTCAAGTGCTCTAATATCATATTTGCAACAAAAACAGGACAGTTAAACACTATAGAAGTCAGAAGAAGTGTATGTTGCCAATATAGAAAAATACAATTAATTTTGAGCAATAAAAATAACTTTTTCTTCTAATCCAAATGGACTAAAAGCAACAAACCAGATCAGTTCTGTCACTTCCACATAGTGTTTAAGTTTTTCTGTAACCTTGAAAGGATTTATTCACTGTCAGCTGTTCAGACTCTGGTTGAACAGGGAAATGTTAAACCAACATCCCTTTCTGTCAACAGGGTTAGTGTTTTACCCTCCATAAAATTTTAAGGACAGTAGTTCATCCAGATGTACCAGTTTGCATGTTATTTATAAACACACTTTTTTTTGCTTGCCTCCAACTCTTTTGTGATTTGCTCATTTTTCTCCTGCTTGTGGACACGACCCAGCATTAACCAGATTTCTGTGCTGCTATGTGGAGTGGCAAACAAAAGCCATGTGATATTTAAATCCCAGGAATAAGCAGTTTAACGTCAGGTTTTTATACTAAGTTATGGTGTGAGAAAAGCAAATTATAATCGACTAAAATGAGCCAGTTTTTAGAAAATAATCTACAAATAAATACTAACTTGAAATTTAAAGTCTTGTGCTTGATTTGGATCAAAAGTCAAAGAAAACAGAAGAGTACATAGTCAATATATGGTCTGTGGACCAGAAGAGGCCCTTGGACAATGTAATTTAGGCCTTACGCATTCTTAATTTTTTATCCGTTTTTATATAGATTAAAACAACATAACAAACATTGTTTAGAATGCCTTCATACCTGTTTCCAACCTAAAGCACTATTTATGATTTTAATTAAAATAGGCTTAAGTTTTAATTGTTTTCATAAAATCAGGATTAAAACTGACAGCGACTCATTGAATATTGCAAAAAGCAAAAGCAGGACTACATGTTGCTTTAGTCAAGTTTTTAAAGTAAATTTTGGGTTAAGAGATTATTTCTTTGTTGTAACAATGCTTCTTGGCAATAAATCTCATACCGTTAAAAAGTTTGTGAATTTAACCTTTTAAATGGCGCCACATTTGTAAGGAACATGCATTTGTGGAATGAGCAGTAGAGCTGAGTGTGTGGGTTTACCACATGAACAACTAGTCAAATCTTCTCAGTTTATTAAAACAGTTTATTTTTTTGTTGCTACTGGTTCTTGTTTTGAGCTTCTGCTACCCCCAGGTGCTGCCAGTCAGTATAAGATTTATTGCCTCGAAGCATTGTTACAACAAAGAAAAAATGTACTACACACAAATTTCTTACTTTAACTGTCAAAAATGTCAGTTCACAGGTAAAGTGTTTGATAGGTTAAATAAATGTCATATTTCAACCATGACTTTATTTTCATCTCATGATGCCACCTGTGGTGAAACTGCCTACACCCTCAGGTGGTCAAATCATTTGATTTTACCCCTTTAAGAAATTGGCCTAAGTCACGTGTCAAATTCAAGGCCTGTGGGTGACTTCTGTCCTACCTGCCAAGAGCAAGAAAAATAAATTATTTTTTAAAATTTATATAAAAATAGATTTTATGTAATGTAAACTTTTAATTTATGATTCAGTGCAACAAAATAAAAACATTTAAAAGGTGAAAGTTGATAATAGTTGTCTCAACGGTGAGTAAAACACTCTTTCTTTTAATAGTATTTCTTTATTTCACATTTAATCAGTCTTGCACGTAGTACTTTTCAGTGTTTATAAGAGGACGTGTTAAAACACAGTTTCTGTACAGGTAATATCACAACTTGTGCAAGTGAGTATTGTTGACAAAGGTGATGTTTTCTAAAAAGAGATCTAAAATCTTTGAGAAACTCTTCAAATTAAAATGTCTTGAAGATCAAGTCGTTGTTTATACTGGATTTTTACATTTATCCGTGTATTTCTATTTCCTTTTTGAGATTTGATGCTTTCTATGGTGGGGGCGGCTGTGGTGTAGTGGTAGAGCAGCCGGCTTGGGACCAGAAAGTCACAGCCTCAATTCCCCGCCATGCCCACATGTCATGGCGTTGTTAAGCAAGAAACACAACCCCCAACTGCTTCCTGAGTGCTCACATAGCTGCCCAGTTCTCCACGTGTTTCTCACATGTGATGGGTCAAATGCAGAGCACAAATTTCATCATCACATGGAAACATGCATTGAAGACAAATAAAGTACCTTTTTAGCATGTATTTTTGCTGCTTTACACAAAATCTCATCAACCTTCATTTATATATATACATTTTTTTCCTCTACAGGTGTACTCAAGCCACCTGTGGCCCCTAAACCAAAGCAGCTCCTCAGCCAGGGGATGGTCCTGTCTTCCTCATGCTCCAGAACAGGTAACCCCTCACACCTGGCTCCTCGCAAAAGTCTACCAACGAAGGTCAAACCACCAGTAGCTCCTAAACCCTGCCTAAAACCCTCTGCAGCTGTGGAACCTCGATCACCGAGTTCAGAGAGGCTGCGAGAAAACTCTGATTCAGAGACCCTTCAGACCAATGGACTTAATACACAAAATGGAATTGAGCAGAGCAAGAAGAACAAGTGGGATTATATTATTCCTATTTGCTTGTGTAACCAGGAAAACTGCACATGCAGCAGGAGCACAAACTTTAAGCAGAAGGAGAAAAACTTTAAAACATCAGTTGAAAAGACTGTTCCTTCCTCTCTTGGCAAACAGGATAACAATCAAGGGAAACCGGGCAATGTTCGGTACCAGGTGACAAATACTTCAACAAATGGTTTTGTTGTTCACCCTAAGTTCCAGCAGAGATTTAATGTTGGCGTAGACTCTGAGACCACCGGTCCTGAAAAGACTGCTGAGCCGTCACTTCCTCACAGAACACAGAGTTCTAGTACTGATGCAGTACTTCAGGGTGTACCTGAAGGACGCCGAGTGAGTGATGACTTTGGCTCAAAGCAAACCAGTGTTCTCCAAAATAAACTGGTCCCAGGACCTATTGTAAAGACTCCACCTGTCCCTGTACCTCGGAAACCCAAAGCATCTGTTCAGTTTCATCAGGAAACTGTGGAGAAGAAGAGGGAGGAGACCCTCGTCCAGGAAAAGGGGGAAATGAGCTTCATGTCATCGAACGGAAAGGGCAGCTCATCCCCGTCTGTCGACGTACCTGATGGTGAAAACAGGCAACCAGTTTATCTGTCGGCAAGTAAAGCTTGTCCTCCACCAGCCCCGATGCCCAGGAAAAAATCTCTGCCGTGTGACACTATACAAGAACCCGCCTCTTCTACTCAGGAACCATCTGAGGCTGGGCAGCGTGCGAGGATGCAAGATTTGAACACAAAGCCCTGTGAGATCCAGGAATCGACTAACAAAACGAATGAAGAGATGCAGAAGAACATAAGAGGTAACCTGGAGGACATTTCTCTCTGTCGTTCTGGCACTTTGCTCGGTCAGACAGAACCGACTGTGACTCCTACACCAGAAGAGAGTGAGGCGGGTCAAGCATCCAAAGTGAAGCCTCGTAGACACAGCATACTGTCTTTGATACAGCTCAACGAATCTGTTCAAGAGAAAACCGGGGATACATCACAAAATCTTAAGGCAAGGCAAGTCAATGCTGTACACAACGATAAACTGAATGAGATAACGAGGGAGCTGCCTTCACCTCCAGTTGAGCCAACCACTGGAAGCATCAAGCGTTCTCGCTCCAGCTCAAAGAAGAAATCCAAGTCCTTTTCTTCGGCTGACCTACTGTGCACCAATGGACAAAAGGGAACCGTATGGAAAATCATTGATTTTAAGCTCTACAAGAAGAAGAAGACAGTGGAAAAAGGGGACGAGAATCCGTACCACAATGTCATTGATTGCAAAGAAAGCACTGACAAGAACCACGACACGCATCAACCCTTCTCTGAACATTCTGGGGCCAAAGGTGTATTCTCCTCCCCGCTGACGGGGATCGAACAGAGCGTTGACGGAGAGGAGTACACTCCCATATACGAAGATCCCATCTATGACAACGCTTTCATCTATGATGAAATATCAGACTACGGCAACGTGCTTGTGGGAAAATTGAAGTCTTCTCCTTCACCGGCTCCCTACAAAAAGCCCCGTCCGAGCCCGGTGTACGACCCTGAGAACATTTATGGGGATCAGGAGCCATATTTGTCCCTAATGAGAAATGCACATCTGATTCCGCCACCCAGAGAGTTCGGCAGGTAAGTTTTACTTTACACCTTAATTGTTTAAATGTGTCATGCTTCTCAGAAGAGTTCATCTGTGGAAAAAAAAATAAAATGGAGTATGACACAGAGCATCAGATTCCCTTTTAGGGAAGTGGTGACATGCATTCTCACACAATCTGTCAGATTAATTGGTGACTGACTCAGTTACCTACACACAGAGTTTAAATAAAACAACAAATTATTATTACAGGTATCTACCATAATACACAACCTTCTAGACAAATGGCAAAAGAGAAAAAGCCTGTAAGGTGCATGAGTCTGTGTTTATTTGTCAGAGTTGGGCGTAGTTCCTTTTGTTTGACGAGGTGATTTCCACCTGTACAATGTAGTTCTGCATGTTTACTCTGAGACAAACAGCTCTCTGAATCAACACCTTTTTAAAGGAACAGTGTGTCCAAACCGTTGAGCAGTAACTGTTTAATGAGAATTTGCTACATTAAGAAACGACCATCCAAATCCAGTCCATCTAAAAAGGGTTTCACTGATTTAATTTCTCACTTTAAATGAACACGTTAGGATCCACTGTTCGTCTGAGTTTAATGTCTGCTGTTTGTAGCTCATGTATTCTTGAGTAGTTTTGCTGACAACACAGACACCTCATAGGAATAATTCATTACTTTGCACAAAAATAAATAAATCTAGACTATTCTGGCCGATAAATTGTCTATAAAATCATCGCTGTTCTGTGTGCATTTTTATTGCTTAAACCTTACTTTAAGAACTTTAGTTTTTGTCCTTTAAAAAACCTAAAACTAAACACACTGAATAAAAATCAGTAGGAAATGTAGAATAGTGACTTTTAATTTTTTGTTTGTTGATTTAAAAATTATTTTTATCCCAGAAATGCCAGATAGGAAATGATGAAAATCATACTTAAAATTATCCTATTTTTGATTTGACACAAACTATTGTAGAAGGTGCTTTTTCAGCCAGTCAGGTTGTGGGAGAGGGGTTAAGATGAGGTGTTGTGATTGGCAAACATGTGCAAAGGGAGGACAGGACTTGTGCGCCTGATGAGCACATAATTACTATTTAAAAACACACCAAGTGGTTCTCAACTGGGCAACAGTCACAGTTAAATGTAGAAACATTTGTAAACAGGAAAAAGTACAAAAGACTTCCTGCTGCTTTGACCTTTCTGGAGGTTGGTGTAGGGCTATCAGACAACCTTGGTTTTTTTTAGAAACGCGATGCATCTTTGGCACATTCTTATCTTATTTACAAAGGTAGAAGTGCAGCTGCATTTAGCACTGTGTCACAGTAATTCGTATTTATATTAAAATTGTTGCTTCCTGACCAACTGGTCCACTGTTGGCAGCATCTATTATCATTTATGTTTTAAAAACAATTATTTTTGTGAGGGGAAAAGTAAATAAGTTGTCATGTAGAATAGGTGTCACCCCATTATTAGAGTGCTTTTGTGTCACAAGTATTGTTAAGAATCATAACTGTCTATAGGCTTTCTCATAATCTTATTGCAGATATAATCTGCCATTTAAACTGTGGTAAAAATTAGTCTCAAAACTACACTAAACTTTATCATTTCAATGATAAATGTATAAAAACCCCTCATCTTGGCTTTTCTTGTCTCATGCATTTCCACAACACCTCCCAACAGGCTTTTCAAATATGTGCTCAGGCGAGTGTTGTATTTGAAACTTCTTGTCATCTCCAGGAGCAATTTGCAGAAATACATTATTGTATTCATTTGAGTTGGTGCTTAAGGGCATGTAAAGCTTCAATCAGTTCTAGATTTAATATTTTTAATAAACACTCTCAGGAACATTTTGCAATTTGTTCTGCAGGGTGAATTCAGTGCACTCATGTATTCTTTCAACAGTAATTCATTTGATGAGGAGGTGGTCGTCCAAAATGACACCTTCTTCGGGGACGACACAACCAACACCTCCGATGAGGATGAAGATGACAGCAGTTCTGTGTCAAGTAAAAATGACCCCGAGCACCCAGAACAAGGCATGGTGAGGAGCATTTGCTATAAAACTTAACATGCATTTATTTACTACAATATATTCTTTTTATTATTTGCTATCTCAGAAATTTTCTGAATCATCTTACAGGATTTGTTTTCAATGAAAACTATTTTTTGTTACTGATTATGTGCACTAGTTGATAGACGCTTTATGGATATATTTTAATGCACTGCTGTCAGTAGTTCAGTTTTATGCACAAAAATATACATTTAACACATGATCATGATATATGTTCTTGCTTCTTTCTTAGGTGCAGAGCGAAACAAAGAAAAGCAATATCCAATACATCGCTACAGAAATCATGAGTTCAGAGAGTGTGTAAGTCATTTTTGTTGTTCTTTTCAAAATAAAATGTGACTTAATTATTGAGACATGCAAAATACTAAACAAAACAAAAGCAAAAAACTATACACAAACATTTAATTTTAGAAATACCTGTGGATTTTTAGTTCATAATGCAATAGTACCCTGAGAAATTAACAACCAAACTAAAAAAAAAGCAAAAAGACAAAACGGAAAAAGCTACGTGAAACAGAGAAAAATTAAAGTAATAACTCGTCACATGGTCATTTTAACTTTACGGTATTTTCTTCATGTAGGTTTGTTGATGTCCTGAAGCTTCTTCATGTTGTAAGTAACAACACATGTCATCTTTTAGGTGCTTTTTGCTTCACTAAAAAAACCCTCTTTGTGTTTGCTGTGACAATAACAAAGGCGGATCATATTCTGATAATATTTGAGTGTTGGTCTGCAGCCTGAGCTCCGTCTTCATATGTTATCAATTATCCTGGAGTTTGGGGCACACCCTGAGCAGAATAACTCCCCTCAGTTCACATTCCTCAGGGTTTTCCCCAGACCATCAGCTGCAGATCAATCTGGTGGAAACACTCGAGCTTCACAGACAAGTTTGCTTTGTCTCTTTGTCACGGTTTTGAAGAATTAAATCTGTAACTAATTAATCACCACAAGATTCTGGCTCCTTTGCTGCACGACCAAAGCATGTCTGTGACTTGTGAAAAATCACAATAAATGGAATGTAGATGTTTGTTTGTTGAAAGACTAGTTAGTCCAGCCTTTAATGGTAATCTTCTTTGTTTTGCAACTACTGGTAAGTTGTTCTGCTTCTTGTCTTTTCAGTAACCAAACTGTGGTTTGGTGTAGTTATGTTTCCAATGATACATTATTACAAAGCTACAGGGATAGTTTATATTGGCCAAAGGACAAAAAAGCTTAAAGCAAAACAAATACTTTGCATTTGATCTATTAAGATTGCAAATAATGAGCACTGACTTGCATGTGCAAACTAAAATACTGCATGTGATCTACTAAGATTGCTCAGCAAATGATAACTGGTGCAAAAGTGCTGAGGACCCCACTGATTTTGTGGGTGATACTGGCTGTCACCATGGAGGGTTTGGTAAGTAATTAAGCAAAGTTTATTTATATTGCACCATTCATAGATATAAAATCATAAGGTGCTTCACAATGAAAGCAAGAAAAATAATTACATTTAAAAGCACCACAAAAGCATTACATTCATACAAAGTACTAGTAAAAAAATAAAAAGAGCAGAGTGTCCATAAAAGAAATATGAAGTTCGAAGTCATGGAGTTAGTGGTCTGGGTGGAGGAGACAAATGATCCAGATGCAAGAAAACTGTTCCCAGTAGATTGTCCAAACGAGAGATGACATGGCTTCTATTTGAGACTCTAAATCAGCATTCGTCAGCTCAAAAATGACATTGTTGGATGTCTCTACTATTTTTATTTCTGACAAACTGACAACTAGTTTCAGGTTTGATAAATCACATTGCAGGTTCTAAATAATTACATTTGCATATCCTCCTCCCAGTGTTTTACATGTTCGGATAATTGTCATATATTCTGCATATTCATAAATAAATCGGGCCAAAAGAGTCGAACACTTTAACTTTAACTGTTCTCATAGACAGCAGTTAACCTTCATGCAAGCTCATGTTTTTCAACTTAATGCTAGCTTTAGCGTTGTAACTCACTCATAGTAATGATGTCAAAATGTAACTTGTGAAACTTGCACTTAATTTTGAAATTGTACTTTTAAAATTATAAATGCATAAAAAGGCCATTATATTTGTTTTACAATGTGCTATTCCTTTCAAAATGAGAATATTTCATTGAAACAAAGCCCTATGAAAATCCAGTATTTGAAGAAATGCATTTTGTCCTATTTATTTTTGATGCTGATGTGATAATAGTTGTACAGGATTTACCTATTTTTAGGAAGCATGGTTGTAAACCCCTGCCAAAACTTTGACACTGCATCATCTGCAGCTGATGACTGCAAGCACAAAGAGGAACAAGCACTAAAAACATATAAATCACCTGTCATATCTGCTTTGTCAATCTGAACAGGAGTTAAATTTATTTATTTTTATATATATATATATATATATATATATATGCGCATGTTAAATTTTTAATTCTACAAACAAAGTTGAGTTCTTATGTCCAACAAGCAGATGTTTTGAGAGAAAGAGGTCAGGAAATTGGAGCGCATTAAGGTTGAGTCATGGGTGGTGACTCGTCTCTGTGGAGAACAAACAGGAAGTGTTTGAGTCTCTGCAGAACGTGTAGGAAGAGTCTGACGAACAATTATTTTCATAGCTTTGAGCAATGTCAGTGGTTTTATACTAGTTTCATTTCTGCCAATGAGCATCAAGGTTTACACAGCAGATGTATTCTTATGATACGTATTTATACTTTTAGAAACTTTGTTCTGTATACTTTGGGTGTGAGGTTTCCAAAATGTAAACTAAAGGCAACAACTGCTTTTACTTTAGTGAAAACCAAATACAAGGAAGTCGACAAAACTGAATTCTTCAGCTCTTTGTCAGCCTTGTTAAACTGCACGTTCATCAGTTTCTGCAAAAACGATTTACTCCCTGCCGACAGTCATGCCTGCATCATCCTTTTTTTTTAAATCTCACAAACATAAATATATTTTTAAAAATTATCTGCCACATTGTTTTTTCAACATTTTTGTGGCAGGAAATGTTCACAGATGTTGACCACAGGAGCTCTTTATTGTCTGCAAGTTGCTTTATTTGCCACATATCCCCCCATAAACCACCAATATAAACTCCACATCATCAGAATCAGACCTAAACTGTGCCCTCGGGCTTCACGGGTTCCTGTTTTAGTCCTGATTCACAGTTTTTGGGGAATTTAAGATTATTTAATGCGAGTCAGCTGCATGTGTAGGTCATGGGGCAAAAAAGTTCCTCTTTCTTCATCTTGTTTACTCAGATATCTTTAGTCTAAATAATAATAGGCTTTGTTCCATGCTCTGTTATTTGCATAGAAAGATGGTTGTCAAACCTGTGCTAGTATCTTTCCAACCTGAAGAAAACCACAATAATTAACTAAAGTGTTTGACATACTTTTGCTTATGATTGTGGTTGAGTGTGTATCATTTCCGACACTTGATGTTGGTTTTATATTTTTCTTTTGGCCTGCAGGATTTCCGAGAATCTGTGAATAAGGCATCTCTTCAGAGTGGAAAGCCAGTGATTGAGGATCATCTTCTCAACCAGATCTTGTACTACCTGCCACAGCTTTATGTGCTCAACCAAAACTTGTTCAAAGAGCTGGAGCAGAGAGTGGCTCAATGGTATAACTTTGTTAAAAAGTGCATTTTTAGCAAAAACATTCTTGAGTTTTTCTTTGAACTTTCACCTGCTCACAGTTTGCAATTTATAACCTTTTCAAAATAAACTACAAAAATACATAAATATACAAAAATTTCCACTAAAATTTTATTATTTAGCTTACTCTTTTTACATTTTGCTAATTTTTCTACAGGTTAAATTCTCAAGCTATATGTATAATTCTAAATGTAAAAGTTAAATCTTAAATGTTGATGTTTACATTTAGGTATTTCGGAATGGAACACAGCCTTTTCTGTTGGTGCTCGGCTCTTGTTATGACGTCATCCTGTGACAGAAGCAAATGCTAACGTTGCTGAATTTGCTATTTAGAATCTAAATTCAAAATGTGTTAATTGAAAAACACGTGGATGGTACCTCTGGTCTGGCAGTGTGAACTGCAGCTATGACAACGGCTACAACTGCAATTTTGTTGTCTTGTAGTTGGCGTTAGCAGCGTTAGCATACCTAAACATTGACTTCAACATTTAGCCATGACATTTAAGATTGACCTTTTTTTACATTTATATTTGCACATTTAGATTTAGAATTGAACATATACTTAACATTTAAATTTAACATGTAGTAAAAATTTGTAAAATGTAAGAACAGTGAGCTAAATAACAATAAAAAAAGAGCTAAAAAAAATTAAAAAGGGCTAAAAAATGAAAACGTTACATTTTTCAACATTTTTTTTTTTTTTACACTTGACGCCCCATACATGCAATGTCACTAGGTGCCTAGATGCATTAACTTTCTGAATTTGACCATTTTATTTAGACTTTTTTTTACTTTAAATTTTGGAGCTTTTAGCACAAAGTTTGCAAAACGTCATGCTGCTCAGCTTTTGCACCTCTTTATTTTCTGCACAGGGATGAGCATTCCCAGGTTGCTGACATTTTCCTGAAGAACGGGCCCTTCTTAAAGATGTACTCCACCTACATTGGTGAGTTTGACAAGAATGTTGCTCTGCTGGAAGATCAGACCAAGAAGAATGCTGCGTTTGGAGCGGTAGTCAAGGAGTTTGAGGTAATGCTGCCTCACTGAACAGGTTTTCTCTTTGTAAAGAGGCATGTTTATGAGCTTGTTGATGTTTCATTGTTTTAAGTTGCACCAGGCTGTATGTTTGTTCCTAAAAATTCAACCTTTTGTTAAATTTTGTGTTTTTTAGGCGAGTCCACGCTGTGCCAACTTGGCTCTGAAACATTACCTACTAAAGCCAGTTCAGAGAATTCCTCAGTATCAGCTGCTCCTCACAGGTACTTTTATGTGCAGCTCAAAAAATAAAAATAATTTATTTATTTATTTTTTTTGTGAATCATTTCAGAGAATGAAACTCATACTTAACATATAATCATTATACATAGTGAAATATTTCAAGCCTTTATTTTTCATGCTTCTTTCTGTTGATGCTGACTTCGTTTGGTAAACAGCATACAGTCCTGTTTAAAGTACCTCAAAGTGACACTTGAGTAAAAGTACAAGTACCTTGCAATACAATTACTTTAGTAAAAGTTAATATTCTTTAGGAACATTACTTGAGTAAAAGTCTTTTTTGTACTTAAGTATCAAAAGTAGATTTCACATACAAAATGTAAAATTTAAAAGTAAACTGTATAGGATAGTTTCCCCCCAACCATAACGAGCCAAAATGAAAACAAGCTGAAATGAAATAGTAACAACTTTCTTGTACTGCGTTTTTTTTTTTTTTTTTTTTATGTAAAAAGTAGAAGTAAAAAGTCAGCTGAAAAATAAGTACTCAAATATAGATGACCCAAATTTCTATTTGAGTATTTTCACTTTGTTACTACCTCTGGCCATGATCATCCGAATGACAAGAAATAAAGGCTTGAAATATTTCACTCTGTGGAATTAATCTTTTTTCCACGATAATTTAATTTTTGTAATGCAAGTGTATACTTAATATTTTTACGGTATTTTCAGTTCATATTAATCTTTGCCCAAGTCAGAAGTCATATCATATTTTAGATCTTGTTACGGACAGCTAAACGGTGTTTGTCTGACCAGACTTTTAGATATATATACTATAAACAGCTTTGAGTTGTTGATGTGCCACTTGAATCCTCATAATAAGATGTTTAAAGTGCTGCCCAGACCTGATTTAGTGACGTAACAGAAGCTTTAACATGAATACACTTAGTGTTTCATGTACTGAATGAATCAGGGCTTATCCTACAGTACCTAATTGTGAGGAATGTTCCCCACGTCACTGTTGTATATTTACATTTTGTAACAACCTGCAGATCTTTTTTTTTTTTTTTTAAACCATGATATTATTTCCTATTCACTCCTGGAATTTACTACTAGAAAAACAAAGGTTTCTGTTTTTGATTGTTCTAAATCTGAAATGTTTCTTTTCAGACTACTTAAAAAATTTGTCTGAAGACTCAAAAGACTACAAAGACACTAAAGGTAACTCAGCTGTTGTTTTTAATTTTTTTATACTGTAAAATCATACTGATTACTTCAGTGGGATTAAAACAAAATGAATGTAAACTCATTTGTATCCATTCAGCTGCCCTTGCTTTAGTGAAGGAGGTGGCTAATCACGCCAATGACATCATAAAACATGGGGTGAGAGCAAAATCACAAGCTTTTAATTTCTTTTGGATAAAATGTTGCTGATCTCTTGTTTTTTTTTTTGTTTTGTTTTTTCCTCAGGATAACTTCCAGAAGCTGATGCAGGTGCAGTGTTCTTTGACTGGCAACCATGAGATAGTCCAGCCTGGACGGGTACGGCTACAAAAATTTTAATTTAGGTTTAATATAAAAGAAGTCTTGCTGTATATCCCAACAGACATGTTAACCTTTTGTAAAGGTCCTGGTGAGACGAATTGCTAATTATTAATGTCTCAAGAATCTCAAATCAAAGCATGTTCATGTATTGAAACCTGCTTTTATACTTCTGAAATTTTCTGCTGAAAAAAATATTTAAAAAATATTGAATCACTTTTTTGTTTTTGTGCTCCAGATCCTCCTCAAGGAGGGTTTCCTGACGAAGAGGTCCAGGAAGGTCATGCAGCCCAGGAAGTTCTTCTTGGTACAGTACTCGACAGTCGCTTTCTTCTCTTTTTATTACGCCCTTTTGGAACGTGTTGATAATGAAATTAGCATTCCATACGTCAGATTTTTGGCATAAAAATTCTTGCATCACCAATGAACACACACTGCCATGGAAATTGGGTGATTATATAATAATATTCTCTTCATAATCTGTTTTATCCAGCTGCACTCAGTCCAAATACTGTTGAACATTCTGCACACATTCTTATGAGCTTTAAACTGTGGTTAGTTCAAAGCTTAAAGGTTTTCTGGTCTCTGAATTTATGTCATAAAACCTGAAATTACTGCTGGAGACTAGTCAGGGATTCATAATAAAATTGCGAGAAAATATGTGAGTTTACTGTTGCAGTCTCACTGAACTCTGAAGGCCTCCAAACTGCAACAATATTTTTAATTTGTGTTTTATTAGGTATTTTATATTTTTTATTGTAAACACCAGGGAGGGCTTAGCCATATTAGCACACCTTTACCAGCTGTCTCTACAGCCCAGTGAGCTACCACCTTAAGTTATGTTGAATAGTTAGGCCAGTATCTCAATGGGCTGCAACTTGAAAACTAGTTGGTAAATTTCAGACAGAAATGTCTCTAATTCTAACACTCTACTTTGACAGCTGCATGGCAGCTCTCCTAAGACAAAAAAACTCTACTGTGGATACAGCCATGAATGTCCAGATCTCAATTCTGTCCATCCCTTCATTCAGTGGTTATGTCTCTACAACACAGTGCAGCATTCATTCCACCAAAATGCACCACTGAGCACCGCAGGAGGTCGTTCCTATCAGCGGTCATCAACCTCTATAACTCATCTCTAAACATGTGAAACCTCAGGTCATCTGTCACTTTATTCCATCTGTGCATTTTATTTTATCTAGGATACTTTACTCAAACATGCAGTATCCCTTAACATCATCTCTTCTTATATCATCTTATAACATCTTTATGGGACCTTTTTCATCTAACCATACTTTTTATATTTTTGGTCAGTTTTATTTTATACTGTTTATATGTCCATAAGTGTGTTTATTTTGCTTTTCTCCAGAGCAATTCTGCTTTATTTTTGTTCTAGTGTGTTTATCTTTTATTCTGTTTTACTTGAAAGGCTGCAGCTGTAATAGCTGTAATTTTCCTCGGGGATTAATAAAGTATTCTGATTCTGAACTGGGCAGAGGTGAGCAACAAAATAGTGTACAAAGCCAAATCAGTTTTGCGAGCGGAGCACATAAAAGTACATCATTAACACACAAACAAAAGTACAAATTAACTTTGTGACATGTGGCCACTCAGCTCAGCTGTTTGAAACCACTCAGAAATCAGTGAGACTGCATCTGAAATTTCACCCATTCTGCATCAGCAAATAGTGGAATACAGTCACAGTCCAATGAGATGTGACCTTTAGGCCAAGTTCAGTTTGCTTCATCACAATTTGATGTTTTTTTTTCTTTCATCTCCTTTTGATTGTATTCACATATAAACTATGCTTCCTTATTTTATTCTATTTTTTTGTCTTTTAGTTTAATGATGCTTTGCTTTACGCGATCCCTGTTCAGTCAGGACAGTTCAAGCTTAAGAACATGTTGTCACTGTGTGGGATGAAGGTGAGACCTTCTTCTTTTACTTCCTTGTGCTTTTCACAGAGCCATGCACATTATTTTCTATCAAGCATCCATGTTCATAAAGAAAATAATTGCAGGTTAGCAAACCGAGTCAAGAGGCTTATCAGAACGAGCTGAACATCGAGAGCGTGGAGCGCTCCTTTATTCTCTCTGCGAGGTATTTTAAATAAAAAGTCTAGTTTTTATCACATTAACTCACTTCAGAAGAACGTGACAAGTTTGTTGCTGCTTTTCTCCTTCTGCAGTTCATCCTCAGAGCGAGACGAGTGGCTTGAAGCCATTTCCACAGCGATCATGGAATACACCAAGAAGAAAATTAGCTTTACAGCTGTCAGTCCAGATGAGGTAAAACATTGTTTTTTTCCAAGACTTTTTGAAGTTTTATGTGTGGGTGTTTGTACAAGAATATTTCAGAGTGAATGGTATGAGCACTTTTCTATTTTCTTGCTTTAAGGGACAAATTGATAACATCGATGACGGTGCTCCTCTGGGATCGAAAGCCCCCATTTGGATCCCCGACCTGCGGACCACCATGTGTATGATCTGCACCAGCGAGTTCACCCTGACGTGGAGGAGACATCATTGTCGGGCGTGTGGAAAGGTGTGCAGATTTGGAAATCGTCGTACTCCTCAAGAGCAGACAAAATTTCAACAGCTCAACTCATATTTGACACCCCCCTCTCAAAAAAAAACAAAAAAAAAAACCAACTAAAAATTCACTATTTGTAGCTGATTTATACGTCTAAATTCTCACGTCTTGCATGACAGAAATAGCGTAACGTTAGGGGTGCAACAATATATATATCTGTATCGAACCGTTCAATACACCCTTGTATCGAACAATACAGATTTTTAAAATTTATTTTATCAACTTGTTTTCTGAAGATGCTCTGTGTTGAAGGATCAGTGGATCTGTGTTCGACTGCTCCACCTAGGCTGCACTGTCGAGTGCTGATCCACTGAGAAACTTGCTGTTTCAGCAACATTTAATTTAAAAACTGTACTTTTGAGGTTAAAAACAAATGTTCAAAATTAATTCCAATAAATTACAAGTTAATCAAGGCATGGAAATTGCTTTTATTTCAACCGTGAGACTAATGTATCGAACCGAATCGTGAATTTTCATTATCGTTGCACCCCTACGTAACGTCCGTCTGTTATCTCCCGCTGACTCAATGTCTTGTATGTTGACCCCATTAGGAAGTCTGTCCTACAGACCTGTGCAGTTCGTATTGTCTGATTGGTCAGAATTTTGTGTGCGTGTTTGTGTATGCAGAGCAGCTTGTCATTTTGCTAAAAATGGTTGGCTCCCAGAAGCCGGTTGGTAAATTAGCACAACAGAACATACAACCATCGATCACCTTTTTACCCAATTAGTGTCTGCACAGTAAGACTTATCAAAACTGTTTTCTTTATTCGTTTTGTCTGTTTTTCTGCAAGCAGAAGTAGAAATTTTGGTTATTTGTATTTTTACTGGAGTAATTATGTTTTAGCCACATTTTTACTTCCCTTCATTTTAAAAATAGCCTCATTACTGCCCTTTCATTTTGGCTTGTCATTGCTAAAAAAAAAACTATCCAGATATGACTTCTCCCAGATAGATTGAATGTGGTTGGATGAGAAGTATAAATATTTATTATTCTGACACCCTATTGGTTTGTACGCAATCCCTCACGCCTGTATGACACAAATCAATATTTAGATACATTCATTTTTTTTACAGATAGTTACTTTTGATACTTAAGTACAGTACATTTCAGATACTTTCAGACTTTTATTCAAGTAATATTCTTAAAGAAGACTAAAGTAATTTTATGGGAAGATACTTGTAGTTTTAATCAAGTATCACATTGAAGTACATTATACAAGTCTGGCTGCAGGTGGCAGTTTTTTTCATTTAGTTTGCAAATACAGTACAAGCAGTGTTTTTCTTATTTTTTTTTATTTTTTTTTTTAAGATGACAAAATTTGACACTTTTTTGTTTGTTACATTTTGTAACAACCTGCAGATTTTTTTTTTTTTCTTTTTTAAACCATGATATTATTTGTTGTTTTTGCATCCTTTCAGGTGGTGTGCCAGCTTTGCTCCTCAAATAAATGCCGCCTTGCCTATTTGAAGAACCAGCCTGCTCGAGTGTGTGACCAGTGCTTCGAAACTCTTATGAGGCAAAGAAGTCAGTCTGGCCGTTGTTTGCTGTTGGACATGTTTTACATTGAAACTTTTCCGCTCGTCAAGGCTGAAACATCTCCGCTTTTCTCAGTGTTTCACCTTCTTCTCTGTGTTTTTGCTCATCAGGTGCAATAAACTCAGCAGCAGCTGTAACCCCTGGAAACAAAGCTTCTTTTGCAATTAACAGGAGGCAGAAGAGGATCCCTGCAGCCCTCAAAGAGGTACAGAATGATTTGTCCCCCTTTAGGAAGCGTTTCAACAAAATGTTTTAAAGACCAGAAAATTATTGGGATGCCTTTCATTTGCGTCAGGTGTCTGCAAACACAGGGACTTCCTCCATGAGTGGGTATCTGACGATGTCCAAGCTCAATAAAAAGCAGAGCAAGAGGCTGTGGTTCGTCATTAAAGACAAAGTCCTGTACACCTATGCTGCCAGTGAGGTACGTACAACCACCTGTTATCAGAAGCTCAGTGTCATATGACGCTTTGGTTTAAGCTGTTTACCCTTTATCTGAAATTTGTTGTTTTTATTGCAGGACGTTGCAGCCTTAGAGAGTCAGCCGCTGTTGGGCTTCGTGTTGAAAGCTGATTCTTCCCAGAAGACGCAATTTAAGCTCTACCATCAAGACAAGCTTTACTACATGTTTAAAGCTGACGACGTCCAAACAGCTCAAAGGTACAGAAGAAAAAAGGATTCCAGTTGTTTCATATTGAGACACAAATGTTAACAATATTTTTATTTTTTTTAACAGATGGATCAACTCGTTCAAAGAAGCTACTGTGTTGTAGCATCTGCCGCTGTATTTATCATAACTCAACAAGCCTGAAATGTATTCCTGCACTTCTCTGAACTTTATAAAACATTTTATTTTAACCAAAATGAAAACCACCGAATATCATTTTTGCTTTTATGTTTTTATTGCTAAAGCAGTAATGTTTTTGTGTATTAGAAATCCTCTGCATTATGATTTATGCACTTTTATCTCCAGCATTAAAATGGTTGTATAATCATGTATTTGTTTTAGACTTCTCTGCTTTTGAGTTTATCTCTGTGGCACAGATTTGAGGGTAAAACATGAGTTGGTGTAGCTGTTTTACTGAACCTGCTCATTTTTGATAACTTTTTTTTTTAAGCTTGAGTAGATGAAGACACTGTGCACGTTAGGGTTGTGGGTTCACCTTCTGTTTGAACCTTTTGTACTGAGTTTGGTTTTATAGGTGCACTGGGAGGACATAACTTCACTAAAGTGTATTTTGCATTGAAAATGCGCACTTGTATCCGTTTACTTTGATAATAGAAATTATTGTAAATTTGTAAATTAAATTTAATTTTCCACAGAGTTGATCAAGTTCTGACTATATATTTTTGTTTCACAGTCATTTGTACCATGGGCAGTTTCAATCATCTATTAAAAAGTATTTAAAACATTCTGTGTTATATGCTTATTTAAAAAGGAAAACCCCTTTGCAAATGCAAATTGTTTGCACCCTATTGTTATAGAAAGAAAAACACAAAAAGGCTGTTAAAATAACTTGAAAATGTACACAAATATAAATATCCCTAAAAATCAGATTTATTTTAAACTGTTTTGTCCCACTCTTCATGAGCAGACTGCTCCAGCTGTCTAAAGGGTTCCTTCTTCAAACCTCCCACAGATGTTTAACATGAATTCAGGTCTCAGAATAGTAGGTTTTGTTCTGAACCTTTCTTGGGTGTTTTTAGCCATGTTTCAGCTCATCCTGCTGGGAATACCCATGACTACGTTACTTGACAATGGGCAGCACATTTTGATTTTTTGATAGTCTTGAGATTTCATACCCTGCACAAATTCATGATGCTCTGCATCAGATGCAGCACAGAGGCACCAGTACACAAACCACCTCTATATTTCTCTTTATGTTTCTATTACTGTCTTTTAATTTGGGGTCTGTGAGCGCCGAACTGATGTGCCTTTCCAAATAAAAGTTCTTGACTCATACCATCTATCCACAGGAACATTAAACTGTTAAGTCTCTTAAAGCATGACTTAAAGTTTTCAGTTAATTTCTTCTAAAAGCTTCTGATACGACGGTCCTATTCAGTGGTAATGTTCAGATGTTTATTGTACCAGGGGTTTGAGAGCGTAAGGCAATTTCAATCCTGTGTATGTCCTGTGCGTTATGCAGGTCTGACAATAAATCAAACCTGACTTTAGGGTGATAAACAAGACTGTTACTTTTCACCCTTTAAAAGGGTAGAATGGTAACAAAATTGAAGAAACCTGTGATATTAACTACATATCAAAATCTCCTTTCCTAGTAGTACCATTCTCTTTTGACATGATCCGTTAATTACCCCCCCCCCATATTTATTTTCCTTATTGTCAAATTCAAGTTATTTCAAAGAAACCACATAGTTTACTGCTTTATGCAAGAAATATTACTAAAAATGTCATTCATTTTACTAAAAAAAAAAAACAATACGTGTACTTTAAACATGAACCCACCAGAAGACTTGTTCTATTAACTCATTTATGACTCATGATCTCTAAAAAAGAGTGAAACAATAAAAAAAAACTTTAGTTTTAGCAGTTCGTTTTATTTCATCATTTGGACTTACTGTAGTACATACACAAAATATTGATCTCACACAAACAAATTGTAACTCCAGCGATGACAGTCTATTTTGAGATAAAATCAGACCCTGAATGTCAATGCTAATATAAATGGCTCTGACCAATTTAACCGCAGCTACTGAACTGCGCATGTGCAAAGATCGTTTCTTGTTGAAGGGTCATGAACTCTGACCCTCCCATCAGCTGCAGTAAATCTTTAAAAATTAATTTATCAAAAGGCAATACATTTATGACATATCAAATTTTGACAAGCAAGAAGCATTAATAAAATAAAATTACCACTGTGTGCGAATGAAAGGTTCTCAAAAGAGAAACGAGTTAGCTGTAAAACAGGAAGGAAGGCAGAGGGTCCACAGTGAGGAAGCTGCTGTGCTATCGAGTAGCAAACAGCTAATTTAGCTCGTTAGCTGTGTCGTCCAGAGTTCAGTGAAATACTGCCTGGTAAGTATAGATATTTCTGAATGTGCCTAGACGTACATGTTTTGTTCGTATACCAAACTCGTGCGTTCGTGTGCAAATGGCCGTTCAGACAAACTGAAAGAGAAATAATATTATTAGCAGACAAGCTAAGTTAGCCAACAATAGCAACCTCCTCGTTAGCTGTTGTGCTAGCGTTTACTATCTAATTATAATACGTCGCCAGTCCTCAGATGAATGTGGAAACAGTGGATTATAATTGTAAATCGTGAGCTGCATTTCTAATCTGCCACACGAAGTAAAATAAGACCCGCTTTCAAAAGGTACTAACATTTTCGGGTAATTTCCAGAAACGAAGTGGCGCTCATGACGCTTCTGCATCAGGGCCTTTAACCTAACACGCTTTAACCCTTCAATGTTGACCTTTCACCGACAGGAAAAGAAATATCTTTATCTTCCGTATCGATTTTAAATTGCCGGCTGTCAATATCATGTTAAGGCTATTTTGGTGTTTTTATACAGGCTATGAGTTGTCACTGTATCGGGAAAATTTGATGTTTTTCGTGTTTAGCTAACGTTAGCTTTATTGGTTCCTTTAGGCCACCGACAGTTAATATGACGGCATCAGTGATTGCATAAAGCTGTTAAGACCTGATAAACATTTGCAGTTCTTAGTATCTATTAAAAGTATAAGTCTGACTGACATCCTGCGTTACCCAACACACCGTTATAAATATTTTTTGTAAGTGAATTTATTAGGTCTTTTATTTTCACAAAGATAGCTTCATCATCTACAATAATAATTTCCACAATAAAAACAAACAAACAAAAAGGGACTTTGTTTACATGGCTAGAAATATTTTTGATGATTTGCCATGCTGGCCCCAAACCAAAACCTTTATTTTATTCATATTGCTCAAAGTATATACACTAGCATCACACAAATATTCTTTTGTGCCTTCACTGGAACCTAGGACATCTTATTTGTTTGCAGCTGCTGTGCAGTTTTCAAAAAGCTGAGAAAACTTTAATAGAGTCTAATTGTGTGATTAAGGTAGACACAAATCTACATAATGAGACTTGAGTCTGAGTACTCCACATGCCTTAATTTGATTATTACTAACTGAATGTGAACTTGTTCAGGTCAAGGTAATCAGAAAAGGCATTTCTGTTCTAAAAGGTTTAGAGTAATGTCATAGTGAAGTTAATATTTAAAATACTGCTGTTGCTTTAGAGGTTATTGTTCCAAAGTAGCCACTCTTAACAAGGCTGCTTGAGTTCTTTTGTGTTTGCCTTAGTTTTTTTATTCCCCAACTGCATAACGTAATAATGAAAGTGGAAATTAAGCAGTCTAAATGGGTCTTTTACTGAAATATTGCATCACGCCTGCTCTACAGGCGTGGATGCCTCATGGGGCACTGATGTGAAGGACTGTTGAAGAAGGTGTCTGCAGTGTTAGAATGGATGGGCAGTCTCAAAGGATTCAGCTTGTCTCAGCAGATGACAGCATGGCTTTAGGACATCGAATCCAGGTGAAGAATTTGTCTTATGTGCAGTTTGTACTCACATTTTTATTAACTCCATCTGTGGCATTTGGTTATAACTGCAATTTTTCATCTTGCTTTGAATGTTTTATTCTTTAACAGATTGTAACTGATCAGCAGACTGGACAGAAGATCCAGATTGTCACAGCACTTGAGCCATCCTCTCCTGGAAAGCAGCAGTTCATCTTAGCAAATGCCGACTATTCGCCCAGTGGAAAGGTAATTCTGGCCAAGCAGGAAGGCTCCCCAAACAAAGTCATCCTTGCTGCTTCAGACGGATCTGGGGTTAACCAGCTGCTGTTTACTTCTCCTGAACTGGCTGGACAGCAGATTCAGGTCTGTCAGAATATGCTGATGACGTTCCTGGCCATGTTTTGAATAAGAAATTAAAAACATTTAAAAAATCAAGCATAAACCTGTTGCTCTCTTGACTGTATTAAACCATTCTGTTTTGTCATGTTACGTTTCAGTTTGTGACTGACGGCTCAGATCCGTCTTCTATCAAATCTGTTATAGAGTACTGCGTAGTCTGTGGAGATAAAGCCTCAGGTGGGATTTACTGTTTAAAAAAATTATGATTTTTGTCTTCCAGAATTTTACACTAAACCCATTCCCACCCTCTTCCTCTCAGGGCGTCATTATGGAGCGGTCAGCTGTGAGGGTTGTAAAGGTTTCTTCAAACGCAGCATAAGGAAGAACCTGGTGTACACGTGCAGGGGCTCAGGAGATTGTTCCATTAACAAGCTACACAGGAACCGCTGCCAGTACTGCCGGCTGCAGCGCTGTAAAGCTCTGGGCATGAAACAGGACTGTAAGAGACAACACTTAATTTATATGGTTTAAATACGACAAGAAGGATTCACGTGGTTAATGTGAGCTAATTCTTTCGTCTACCAGCTGTGCAGTGTGAAAGAAAGCCTGTCGAAGTTTCACCCAGAGAAAGACCTACAAATTGTGCAGCATCCACAGAGAAGATTTACATCCGAAAGAATCTTTGTAGCCCACTGGCTGCCACACCAACCTTTGTATCTGACAAGGAAACTGCACGGTAGATAAAACACTACAAAACATACGGTAATACAGTTAAAACATCACTTATGGGTCATTCCATGCTGAATCACGCAATGATTCTACCCAGAAACTTTCAGATTTGTATGAAACTGGTGTATTCGTCCTGAGTTTATGAGATAATTTATTTTATTTATTTTTTTTATTTAAACATTATTTTACCAGGCAAGTCCCAATTAGGCTGTGTTGGTTGTATGACTCTCTCTAACAATTCTGCCAATTTAAACATGTTGTGGTTTGCATTCTATCTGGGTTTAAACACGTAGCTACGATAAAATAACACACTTTCTTTTCAGCTGGGCAATTTGTGTTAAAAATTGGCGGATTGCCTATTTTTGCTGAAAATATGAAATTTGTGTGTGTGTGTGGGGGGGGGGGGGGCAAAACTCTGGAACCATTGGTCCAATTGACCTAAAATTTGAGATACTGTGTTATGGGATCACATTTGACAAATATGACAGTTTACATCAAAATCTGAGGTGGATGGTTTACAATTTTTTTTACATTGTTGATACAGTTCAGTAGATGAGCTTGCTATAAATATATATATTCATGAAAGATAGAAGGTAGTTACAAAGACTCATACATATTCAGTCCAATAATTAGTAGTGACTATTTAGGACCTTAATAACTTGCATTGAGTTGCATTTCTGTCTTTTAAGCACAATGTCAGACCAGACCATTAGCTGCTTTTGCATAATATAATTTAATAAATACAATTGCAAGAGATAAGATGGTAATAGAATTATAAGAGTATGAACAAATGTGTTTAGCAGTTTCAGCACAAGGTTCAAGTATTTTGTTCCTCCAGTAATAATTGATCTGTATGGTTATAATATCCAATCTTTAACTCAGGTCTACAAGCTTACTAGAGTCCAGCATGTTACTCAACATCCAACAGCCCTTCCCCAAGCTGGAAAACACCATTTTGATTCCAACTTCCCCTGAAAAGGTAACTGATACAGTCTAGTTATTGTACAGTCATTTAAGTCTGTTTTACAATTTTTGCACAGGCTTCATAGTAACTGTTTCCTCCTCTGCAGGATGACCCATCTCAAGGAGATCTTGGTACTCTGGCAAACGTGGTTACGTCGCTTGCCCATCTCAACAAAACCAGAGAACTGAGTGACAGTGGGAATGATGTGATGGGAGCTGAAACACTTAGCAACGGTGACAGCTCAATGACAGACATTCAAGGCGACGATCAAACTGCGAATGATATCACAAGGTGAGGGTTCTCCGAAAGAATCAGGAGGCTCTGATATGGACCAGTGGTTATTTTCTTATTGTATTTGGTGTGTTTACTTGAGGTCTCCAGTAGCACAAGATGGAAGCCCTGTGGGCCGTGTTTAATTTTTGTCATGAAGCTTTAATAGAATTTGCTTTTGGGCCATGTGGTTTCTAACTCCAGCCTTGTGGGTTTAATAAGATTTGTACATAGTCAATGTTTGTGCTGCAGAAATTCAATTTGTGTCTTTTTTTATTGTGTGCTGTAGTATATGTCAAATACAAAGGTTTTTCTCATTGAAACATTATTTTTGTTTGTTTACTCAGAGCTTTTGACACATTGGCCAAAGTTCTCCACCCTGGTGACGGCTCAGGAGAGTCGTTGGAAACGACAATGCATTTGATGTCGGCGGACCAGTCGGGTCCTTTGGTGGAGCTGGACGGACCTTTGCTTTCTGACGGCCATATTCTTTTCAAAGTAAAAGCAGTGCAGCTGACCCTGACCGTTCCCTATTGAACTAAATCACAGCTTGTGTTCTAGAAATGTACTGTGTTTAATATTGACACTATCATCATGGTTTATCTCTGCATTACTGTTTCTCAACAGCTTATGATGCCTTTGCCTGTGCCAGAGTACCTCAATGTCAACTATATTTGTGAGTCGGCATCCCGGCTACTTTTTCTCTCAATGCATTGGGCTCGCTCCATACCTGCCTTTCAAACCCTAAGGTAATTTTTTTTTCATCATTTTTCAGTTACCCCAACAGATGGTAAATAAAAACACTAGAATTATTACATATAAATATGGAAATGTCAGGTGTTTCTGCTGTTTCTTTGTTTCTTTTTAAAATTAAATTAGTAACCTTATTTTCCTTAACAGTGGTCAAGATAATGACATTAACCTGATGAAAGCCTGTTGGAATGAACTTTTTGCCCTGGGTCTGGCGCAGTGTTCTAATATTATGAATGTTAGTACCATCCTAAGTGCTATTATCAACCATCTGCAGACCAGCTTACAGGAAGGTAGGCGGGCTCTGCTCCATTACAGGAGTCATTTCTGAAGGGAAAACAGTGATGCTTATACAAACCAGAAGTTTTTATTTTTTTTTGGTGGGGGGGGGGGGTAAAATCTGTAAAGTTTTTATTTTGTGGCACAAATCTATTGAATTTGATTAACTTTTCCAAACTTCTACGTCTTGCATGTCTTCTAAACGTGTTTTTGTTGTTGTTTTTGTTGTCTTGTTTAGACAAGTTGTCTCCAGAGAGAGGAAAACTAGTAATGGAGCACATATGGAGGATGCAGGAGTTCTGTAACAGCATGGCCAAACTGTCCCCAGACTCTTATGAATATGCCTACCTCAAAGCCATTGTGCTTTTTAGTCCGGGTGTGTGGAAGAGATTTTATCATCACCTGATGTGGATAATGTTTGTGTGTCTGTCACAAAAATATTTAAGAACTGGACAAATTTGAATGAAATGTGTAGAAAGTAATCACTTGATGTACTTCTAACTGATAAACTTTAATGAGTCAGCCCAATACAAGATGGCCTCCACAACTAATCAACATCAGGGACCACAAAAATGACTAACTCCTATCAGTTGTACTGACATTGAGCCTCAGTTGGGTGTGGTTGTAGCTGAGCCTTATCCACAATACATACTGTAAGTGTTACGTCTCAGTTTGACATGAGATCACACATAATATGTTTAGGGTTTGACCAAAATGCTTTCAACTTCATAATTAATAAGCTTAAGATGACCTCAGTCTAAAACTCTTGCATGAATGATGTTGGGCGATATCCTTGCCTTCAAGAATGAAAAGAATTGTATGTGTGCAGATGTTTTTCTTCCTTCCTCATACTTGCATTCTTGTTGCGTTAGATCACCCAGGCGTAGAGAATATCCCACAGATTGAGAGCTTCCAAGAAAAAGCCTACATGGAGCTGCAGGACTACGTTACAAGGACGTACCCAGAAGACTCTTACCGGTTTGTTAGCTTTACCTTTCCACTACATAAAACCGGACGCGCTGATTAAAGTGGGACAGATTGGTGGTGATATCACAGATGTTTTGATTTCTGTGTCTCCTTGCCTCATTACTCCCAGGTTATCCAAGCTGTTGCTGCGTCTTCCGGCCCTCAGGCTAATAAGTGCAGCTGTCACAGAGGAGCTGTTTTTCGCTGGGCTCATTGGCAACGTGCAGATTGACAGCATCATCCCTTATATCCTCAAAATGGAATCCACTGACTATAACAGCCAAGGAGTTTCTGGCATCTGACAAACTCTGCCATTTGTCAAGCAATATTGGATTGTAAAAGCTTGACGGTTAACTGTTCGGAGAACCCATCAAACCAGTTTGCAAATGGTTATAACTTACAATGACTCATTGTCCTTTCTGGATTCCCCCCCTCCCTACATCTGACTTTCCTGTAACTAATATGTGGAGCTCAGCTCATATGAAGGACAGACAAGATCAACACAATCCGGAGTCAGTCCTTGAAACCTGCAAAGCAATTTTTTTAGCTTTTTATTGAATAATATTTTATGCGTCATAGCCATCAAGCATTTTCTTTTTCCTAAGATCATGTTTGTACTTTGAATGAAGCAGCATGTTTATTTTTTACCAGCTTCTCCTAAATGGCAAGGCTTTTTTATTTTAAAGTAACCATGAGGGGGGAAATGTGAATTGATTTGTGAGATGTTATCACTTTAATTTCTTGTTTGTCTTGTCAGTCCAAAGGATTGGCAGCATTACTTGTCAAATATTTGGCATCATGGTTCTGAATGACCTGTATATAGATTTGTATATAAAATACAACAAGAAAGTTATAAAAAAACAGCATCTGGTAACTTGTGGATTACATTGTTTGGATAATGTGGCTGGAAAAAGATCATGTCATTTGAAAATAAATCATATTTCAGTCATGTTTTTTTACTTCCTTTCTTTTTCAGATGACTAAAAAAAGATAACTTAGTTTTAAAAAGTTAATTTTAGGCCCATCCTTATGAAAGGTCATAATAAAAAAACTGCTTCTTGGTAATAAATCTTATACTTCTGGAAAACTTGCTAAATTTATTATTTTAAATGGTGCTACATTTGCAAGAACATGCATTTGGGGGATGAGCAGTAGAGCTGAGTATGTGGGTTGCACACATGAAAAATTTGCCAAATCTCTGTCAAACATGTTATTTTGCTGTTGATTGAGCTTTTGGTACCAACAGATACTTCCAATCATAAGATTTATTGCCAAGAAGCACTGTTGCAACAAAAAACTAACCAAACACAAATTTCCTTACTTTTTATGCCAAGTATAATTTCTTGTCTGGTAGCCAAACATTTCATGAATCACTGGATGAGTTTTAATTAAACGCTTGCCTACCTAATATAACCATTAGAAGTACATCCATAACTGGTTACCATTTAGAGTTGACCCAATTCAAGATGGCTGCCACAGTTAATCAACTTTAGCAAACAAAAAGGACAAAGTTTAAAGTTATTAACTAACATTCAGTGTCATAGCTGAGAGACTTTTTGACAAATCAAAGAAGATGGTGTTATTTAGTTCTTCAATAAAATTATTCCAGCTAAAAGGAACCCTGTACGATTAGAAGCCAAATCAGGCGCAGGAAACTGGTCCAGTACTCAGACTTGAATGTTTGTTTGCAATTATCACAAGGTTGTGTGGTCCATCTTGTCCAGGGGGACAAAATGGCACCCCCATGAGTCCAGTGTTTTATAAAACCTGGTCACATCCCGTATATGATGTCATAATAAACAAGGAAGTACCCTTAAAACAACTCTGCATTCCTGAAATGTGAAACATGTTTTCATACTGTTGGAGCAAAGCACATGTTAAATAGAGACTTGTTGATTCTTTTACTGTTTAAAGTAAACAATTACAATCAATCACAAAGTATAAAATACAGAAAATATTCAGCACAGCTAAATACTGCAAATGAAATCAAGTCATCTAAAGGCATGTGGGAAAATGTGTTGTGGTCTGATGAACCCAAAATTTAACTTAATGGCCACTATTTTAAAAGACAGAGCAAGACACAGAGTAAAACACAGTGGTGGCAGCATCATGCTATGGGGTTGTCTTAAGTCTGTCCAACTTTTAGTTTGGCCTGAAAGCTTCACATGTCTACTATAAACCTGAAGATAAAGAGGAACTGCTTTTGATGGTGGTGGTGCTAACAGAAGCAAATTGAGACATCAGTGTTTGCTATGCAGCTTTTAATCAGGCTTCTCAGAATCAGACCTCGCTTCTATAAACCGAAGGTTGTTTACATGCTCCCTCTGCATGAATAATTCAGAAACTCTATATTACCCTGGAGACTTATTGTAGGGTTTCGTGTCAAGTGACTTGGAGGTGGAAGTTGTTCTTGGGTGCTGTACGGGGACCGAGACCTGCCCACGAGTGTTATTAGCTGATGAATTTTTTATTGGAGCTCTACAGAACAGAGGACAGTGTCTGTAAGCGCTCCTTTGCTTTAGTTACCCTGTAAACATATCCAACTAATTAAAGGCACTGATGAGAGCATTAAAACAAGCAAAAAAAAAAGAATGATGCTGCTGTTTTTAGAAGTCCGTTGTGGAGCGTAACCAGTAGCTTTTTATACCCCGTTGGAACAATAAAGGCTTAATAATTGTAAGAATGCGACACTCATCTCTTCAATGTAGGGTCAGAAGAACCAAATAAAAGGGAGGCCATGAGCTTATGTGCCTCAGACTTATTTTTGCAATACCACACCTAATAGAATTGAGGGACTCAATTTATTTTTACGCCCTCTTTTATTTCACCCAAAGGCAAATGGCCAGTTAGGTTTTTGCTTGTGGTTTTGTGTGAACTGATGAACCACTTGACAGATTTTAATGAAACTTTTAGAAAGTAGTTATTGGATGTACATCTACAATTGATGAACTTTTATAGTCACTCCAATTCAAAATGGAGACCATATGTAGCTGGTTGACATTAGCCAACCTAAAAATAGCCATAAATTAGTCAGTTTTAAAGATACTTCTGTTTTTTTGTCATTCTGTTGCTTTTAGTGTCTCTTTATTAGTTCTCCTCAGTGTTCTTCCCCAGCTCCTCCTTTTTATCATATCCCAGGTGAACTGATATGATGAATGCAGAGGGGTCCAAACTGATACTTTTGAAATGCCTACTGTGAGTAGATAGTCAACACGTAGCTTAAGTTGTGATCAGACTTTAAAATTATTATTATTTTTCATTGGACTGTTTTTAAGTGCGTGTATAACTGTGGCGTGCCAGTTCGTCCAAAAATTCCAGGTATATTTATTCATTTCTGACGGCTTCGTCCATCTCAAGCTGTATGCGCTCATCTCCTTCACCTTTCACCAGGAAGAGCATGTAGGAGTTTGCAAGATCTACCATGGCTCAGCCAATCCATGGGCAGCTGACATTAAAAGACTTTGCTCGCAGTACCGGGTTTCACTCGCTTGAGGTGGTTCTGAAAGCACAGTTGGGACCGGAAATGAAAATAATGTTTGGTCAAGGCTGAACCAATGAGAATAGTTTAAAGGCACACCTGTGGAGAAGGGACTTTTATGGACTGGTGCTAATGAGGGAAGTGGCTGCAGCTGTGACAGGTGAGACAGAAAGCAGGTGTAAATGGGAGTGGCAGGCTGTGGAGTGTAACTGAATTGAATTAGGTAGATGTAATTCCATTGGATGCTTTCTAAGAGTTTGATTTAAAAAAATCTTCCATCTTGTTTCTGAGATATTTTGCTAACAGACAAATGTGCATACACACAAACACAGGAAATTATATGGCCGCTTGATGAGAGTGAGTTATTTTGTTTGAGGATAACTGGTGCAGCAGCTTTTTGTTATCTGCTTTAAATGCAGTTCATATCTCCCAAGTGTAAGCCTCGCATTAACAACTGATACTCATCTTTTTGTTGGGGGTTAAAATTAATATTAACCTCTTCATGGCAGTCATGTGCAAACAGAAGTTAAGAAAATATATCCTCAAAAAACAACTGAAAAAAACAAAGGATATTCAAAAATGACACTGGGTTTGATGCCACCCCAGTGAGTGCGAGGGTCTTAGGCACCCTTTTAAAATATTTCTAGTTAAGCCTATGCCTGGAGAGCTGTCCATACATACATCAGAGTTGTAAAAACAAAGACTCGTAGATTTGTGATGCAACATAAGCTGCTGTGTTTCAGGCTAGGCAGATTAGCTCATTCCAAACTGAATGAATATGAATGAAAGAACTGGTTGGATTGTGCCCAGGGCCTCCTGGGTGGCTGGACTGCTCCAAAAGGGGTTTTGGTGAAAGTATTGCAAAAACAATGTGACAGAACTGGTTCAAGGTAAAACCAGCAAGAATCTCAGTGAGTGAGACTTACGTAATGAATCCATGGATGATAATAAAATATCAGTGTGTTGTAAACACACAAACACAGGCACATATTGAACTAAAATTTGGTGTGGTAGAAGAAAAATCCACAACACATTACCCAAGTGCTTATCATTGCACAGGTTTTTATTTAATTTTTTTACTTTATTATCATCTGTTGGTGTCACCTCTGTTTGTCTGTAAGCAAAACATTTGATGAACCACTGAGCAATTTTTAATGAAACATTCAGAAAGCAATCATCGGACGTGCGTCTATAACTAATTACCTTTGAAGCTAATCTGATTTAAGATGGCTGTCACAGCTAATCAACATTTGCCAACACAAAAAATGATTATAACTCGAGCTGTTTTCCAGATACTAAGCTAAAACTTGTGTGGTAGTAGCTGAGAGTCAGACAAGACATATTCTGAGTGTTACACCTTGCAATACCATGAGGTTGTGAATAATACTGTTTTCAAGGTTTGAACAAAACTGATGACCCCATTATTTCCTCCAGGCTAAGCTAATGGTTAGCCATACTGGGGCCATTTTTACATTATTTGTTTAGAACTATTTGTCCAAACAACACAAGACTATCTCTTTAACACTTGTCCTTTAACTTTATCACAATCAACTGTATTATATAACTACAAAAAAAAAAAAAAAAATACTATTTATTGATATATTTGACCACCATAAATTAGTCAATCTTTTAAGTCAGCCCAGGCTAATAAGGCTATTTATTAGGTGTGAATTTTTTTGTGTTAATGTTTGAAAGAGTGTCATTTTTTTCTCTCTTTGAATTTTGAATGGACTTTTTGACTTTTAATTTTTTTTTTTAATTCCAGCCTGGACTTTTAGGAATATAAAAACACATTGTACATGAAAGGAATTCATTCTTTTAGATTATAAATATGAGATAAAAAAACACATTCATAATGGATTTCAATATGTTGATAAAGGTAGTGTAGTGAAGTGACTTACCAAAGCATTTGGAACAGATTTAGGTTTAAAAATGTTTGAAAAATTGTTAGGCTTTATCTATCAATCAATCAATCAATCAATCAATCAATCAATCAATCAATCAATCAATCAATCAATCAATCAAACAATCAATCTATCAATCCATCCATCCATACATCCATACATACCAAACAAACAAACAAACAAACAAACAAACAAACAAACAAACAAACAAACAAACAAACAAACGTCTGGCTGATTCCCACCCCTAACCCATTTTCACTGCACCCCACTTCAAAAGCTCTGATCTTTCCTTTTAATATCAAACATAAAACCCCATAGTGATGAGGCCCGTTTTTTTTACATTACTCAGGAAAGGTACGGTTTAGCTCGGCTGTGTGACGCTGGTTTTAACTCAGCATACTGCTGAGGCCCTCCCTCCTCTTCCTCCTCTCTGCAGAGACAAAGTGGGCGGAGTTTCACACTGAGGTAGCAGCGTGTTTGTGTGAGTGTTGTGTGTGTGTGTGTCAGAGGGACAGACAGAACCCGGGCTAAAGGGGCTAAACATGGGTACG
>JARVJO010000002.1:21902939-21928371 GCA_031762555.1 Cynodonichthys magdalenae
GGCGTGAGTCGGAAACTAAACCCGGTACCGAACCGTGGACTCAGTCTGTGAAACAGGCTCCGGATGGGAGGTTTTTACTTCGGCTGGCGTAAACATGTCCGTACAAAGTTTGACTAAAGTGGAGAAACACTTCGGCATCCGGATGGTGAGTGCGCGCGCTCGCTCGTGTGTTGTATTGTGTTCTTGTGCGATGAGTTCGTACCCAGACCGATGAATTGTTGTCTGTTGAAGCCGACAGCTGCGTCGCTTCAGAGGCTCCACATTTCTCCAAACAAAGAGCTTTCAGTAACCTGGCTCTGCGTTGTTTGGGCAGATATATAAAAAACGCAGGGTGATAAAACATCTTCATTGTTGTTGTACAATATATTCAGAACTTTTTTTTTCTTTTGCAGCGGTTTTGAAGCTAAAAAGACAAACACTTTCGTTAATTGTGTTTTATTTCACTCTCTGTGATAATTTAAAAAATAAACATTTTAATCCAGTCATATAGGCTACCATAATATTTGTAACAGTAGGTGTTCATTTTTATAAGGTTTCTACACATTTTTCTTAATTTGAAACCTCATATTTTGCAAGACTTATAAGTTTTCTGTCAACTTCTGAGTAACATCTGTAAATTCATTGTAATCTGTAGCGTTAGCAAAGCTTTATAATGCTAAGTTACATCGTGTAGAACAGTTATTTCTTCATTTAAAAAAATATATTTTTTAATTGTTTACATTGCAACAACTTGTGAAGAAAAAAAAGCTTTATTGGAGAATAGGGTTAAGATTATGGCCTGTTTATGTTTTGTTTAATTTATAGTAAAAGTAGGGTTGGGTGATATTGGCAAAAAAATTAATCACGATTAATTGTGGTATTTGTTTAGCTGATAACGATTAATATGATTAATCCCCTGGAGTCCCTGGAAGCCTGCATGCCCTACTCACATGACCAATTTAAATCACTCTAGTGGGAAAGATTTGCTCTCCGTAAAAATCTGTTCGAAATTCTGTCAAAAGTTTAGACTTCAGGCTATACATCAAATTTTAAATTGTGTTGATAGACCAAGTAAAACAAAGTTATGATGAATAAATTGCAGAACTTTTAGAAAAAGGTATTTATCATATTTGAAGTGGAGAGGAGCATCTTGCGGACTGATCGGGGAAATCTCCAGTCAGTCTGCCTGCTGGCATTAATCGTATTTATCATTAAGTTCCGAAAAATAACCGATTCAATTTTTTATGACGATTAACTGCACATGATATGATTTTGCCCAACCCTAATACATTCATTATAAGTACTTGAATAACACAAGAAATTGAAAACGGTTAATGAATTGATGCCCAAATATGTTGAATACACCCACACACATATGTATATGTGTATTGAGATATATATATATATATATATATATACACACACACACACACACTGGATTTGTGGGGGAAGATGTTACAAGTTTTTTGTATTTCTATTAATAACACCCCAGCCTTCTTATCTGATAAAATGAAAACTTTTAAAGTCTTTATTCAAAGGTTTGCATGTGCTTGTCTCCTAAACAATGCAAGTCATTTCATTTTTCTTGATTACGTTACAAATCGTATCAAAGTTGGCCACCAAAAGTGATGACATTTTTTACGTACAAGTGATGCTCTTGCTCAAGAAACTTTTAAACGTTTAGATTTTTATTTATGTTTGTGTTTAGAAACTCAACACAGAGTTTTCGGTTTTTAGATTTTTTTTCTTGTTACCTATCCAGACCTGTAAAATATTCATGCCTTATTGCGAATAACTGTGTAGGATGTTTAAAGGATGTTTGGTGTCACTGCTGTCACTGCTCGCGCTGTGGTTTGTGCTCATCTTACGTTGCTCATCATAATTTATAAAACCTCCAAATTCAGTCCAGCATGACAAAAAGAGTCTTTACTGTGAGTTGTAATAAAAAAAGGATAAATAATATCCTAAGAAGAAACTGAAAAACCTGTTTAATGTTGTCTAAATGTCTTACACCACATTCTGCGTCACACAGGTTGGTTTCTGATTTTGTGATCAATCGGTGACTCAACACCTGTCCCAGTTTTGGAAAATTACTCCCAATTTTTTTTTCTCAAAAGCTCAATAAATGAATAATAATACATCTCTAATACATTTAAATATAAATGCTTCTTTATGATCTCTACACTGTTACAGTCCTCAGGCTACATAAGCATCACATGATCGCAATGTATGATAAATGAGGAACTTCACTTATCTAGTCAGACTAATCGGTTAAAGTGTTCATTTAAAGCTGTTTTTTTTTGTTGGCGGTGACATTGAGAAGTAAGAATTCACAACCTTTCTGAAACCAGAAACTCTTCTTCTGCTCATATGAAGACTAACAACCTTCAGGCCTCAAAGGATGATTTTTACACCTCCAAAGCTGCCCCTCATCGGAAACAACAGAAACATTTTTATGAAATCAGAACCTAATCTTATAAATGAATAAAAAATTGGACCTTTTCTCTTGAGACCTGGAGACATTCAAATCCTGAATGATCTGAGCTAGCAAGCAGTGTTAAATAATCACCAAATCTCTCTCTCTCTTTTTTTGTTCCTCTCGATTGCGTAGTTGTGCTTTTCCTCGCACTGTTGGCTGAAATTGACATTCCAGATTTGTTCCTCAACAAGCCATTGTGCAGCAGATATTAGTAGGCTAGAGGTCAGAGATGATGTAACGTTTGAGTTTTCATGATTTAGTTCCTGAAATTCTCTTTAAACCAACGTGTGCCTCTGTAGGAATAAAAAATACACCTGATACCATATTGAACTTTAAATTTACTGGCTTTGTATCGTTTCTGACATGTTTCTAATAATGCTCTACATGTTTTGATCGGGTAAGTAGACACTTTTTTTGAGTTTGTTCTTTTTTTATTGAGGAGCAATCTTCACCAACTCCTATTCGTCATCAGTTCTGTTGTTAATCTCATTTTGAATCATTACTTTGTGTACATCTGCATATTTATCATAATTGAATCCCACTCGGTAGTCAGCAAGCAAACACTGGTAGTGTTAATGGGTTATTGATTCAGTCCTGGACCAACTCGTCTATGAGATAATAGTGAACATGTCTGAAGCTATATATTCCCCTGATCTCATGAGGATTATCCATTCAGGAAACTTAAGTCTTCAAACCTTCTTACTGTGTCCCCCACCCTGCTTTTTTTTGAATGAGGCAGAATATTTTGCCTCTAAGAATTCAAAGTCGGACTACAGGAGCAGCTGTGGGATGCATGTAGCAGCGAGGAGGAGGAGGAGATTGTGGGTCAGCTTTGGGCCTGGAAATGAAAGATGTGCTCCGTGTTGCTGTTTTCTCTCCCCATCTCTCTGTGTGAAGCCATGGCTGGGAGAGGATCCATGAGGATCAGCTGGAGGGAATACCAATAAGCATCACAGGCTTCTTCCCCCTCTGTGGTTCTGTTGTCTGCTGAAAGGAGGTTTTATTTTATTTGAATCCCTATGAGAAATGCCAGCTCAATTGACTCGCTTGTTTGCATGTGCTGTCCGGCCAGAGGCAGCGGCACAATGTTTAATAGGTGCCGCATTATGGGCCACACATCAAGGCCTTGTTACCCAGATCGAGTTTCTTTAACCCACTCCAAACACCTGTGCTTGTATTTGCATGAGTTGGTGTCATTCCGTATAACCCGACCTTGTAGTTTCAAGAGATCACAGCTGTGATTGTGAGTACCTAGAAGCAGAACTTCCTCATCATGGGAACAAAGCGCACAGTCTCTTGCATAAGAAAATATCTTCTTTTAATGTATTTCCCTGGAAAAGTGAATAAAAGTGAGTTTCTTAAGATAAACATCAGTTTTTTTGAATCAGAACCCAATATATCCAGCTTGGCATGTTGTAAACTCCTTTCTGCACAACTCCTAGTTTTAAATAATTTGTGAGCTGCTCTCATCTACTTCAGACCTAAAGCTGAAAAGATGCTCAGCTTGTATCTTACTGCTGCCGCAGTGGAATCATGAGGTCTGCTTTTGCATAAAAATTGAATCACCAACGAGATCATTGATCCAAGCGAAGGAGCACACAGTAGTGAGAGATAAGCAGACTCTGCAGATTTTATTGACTCTTGTGACTCTGCCCCTAATTTAGGAGGATTTTTTTTAAAAACAGAACAACACAAAGAGGTGCCTTGTTGAGGTGAAGAAACTAATGCGTCATGTATCTTTATGCTCTGCTGTGAGATCACCTTGAATGGGTTGTCATGTTAGACAGACTGTATGTACATATGTAGGCAGTGGTGGTCAATGGGGGGCTAGTATAAGGCTGAGAATCCGAGGTTATGAGGGAACTCCTGCAGACTCTATGATTTTCAGGGTGATGTGAGCTGCTGAGCATCATCTTTTCCTTTCTTGCACTCACGCTTTTTTTCTTTTGGTCTCACCACATTTTGTCTTTCGCCGTCTTTGCTGACACACTCGTATATAAAAAGGTGAATCATACAACAGCATGTGCACATCTGGGGTTTAATTTTCAAAGACAGTACAACTAGTACTTTAGTGTGAGAAAACAGCCTCCATAATTCTTACATATGTAGTAGTAAATCATGTCTTTAAGGGGTTAGAGTTATCTTACATGGTGTTTATTGCTTTTAACCACCTTCAGCTTGGAGAAATAAGGTGCTTTTGGAACCCTGAGAATCAGTTCAGTCCTTTTAACCATTTCAGGGAGGTCACTTTTTTTAGTTTTCACACTGCTATGCCAGTGGTATGTGATATTCATAGTCATCATAACTACATTTATTGGGTCTTTAAAAACTTCAGTTTTAGAGTAGGTGCTTTCTTAGCTCATTAATGTGATGTGATCGGTTCATACATGAATGTATGTTGATTGGCTGAGCAAACTGAACTCTCTTCTTGCACCACACTATTAAAACTGTGTTTACGTGCCATGATGTTTCAGTGTGTGCAGCAAAGTGTAAGCTCATCTATTGTGTTGTATTCCTGTAAATCCATCTTATGAATATTTGTAGTGCTCTTTCAAACTACACTTCAAAAATCAAACTAGACAGCTCCAATTAGGCGGAGCCTTGTTGTTGATGATAGTAAATAACATGTACGTTGTGCTGATCATTGACCACGTTTCATGTCATCCCAGCACTTTCCAACAATCGAAGTGTTCCTGAAAATGAGTGGTGTCCCAATACCAGCGTTTTTACAAGTACTCATACAAAATGCCCCGATACTTGGGACCTATACAAATACCAGTATTGATAGTGGTATTGATGGTCCTTTTAAATGTGTTAGTTTACATTTCAAGTGAAAAGTTTCAGTTCCATGTTTAAGAAATGTATACAAGTAAAAATAAAATTGTATTTGTCGTTTTATTTTAATATGATGCACCAGTACATATGAATGCTGTGTATTTGATTTGATCAAGTCACAGGGACTGTAGACCTATAAGGAAGGAGAGCTACCTTCTTCTAAATACAATAAATGTTTTTAAAGTCATCATGTAATGGTTAAGTACTTCTAACTCGGTGAGTACTCTGCATTGACGAGTACCCAAACTGTACTTGGTTGGAGAAAAACTGGTATCGGGACACCCCTACTTAAAATCACTCCAAGCCCTCCGAAAGTCCTAACTTATCGAAAAGCACATTTAGAATTTAACTCTTGTGGAACTGATGAGCTAAAGGTTACTCTGAGTGGAGCTAAAACCAAGGTGATTTGTTTAAATCCAGTCTCAAAGATATCACAGTGGTTCATGCGAACACAGTTTTAGAAACCTTCACGCTACCATTAATTTCCCATTACACTGTAATTCTGGCTGTGATATGATGTTCTTGCTGGAAAAGACCCAGTCTGCACAGAAAGTGCTACAGCAAGCTACTGCCGTTGCTGACCGTGTTTGCAAATAACTGTAGAATTTTATGCAAATAATCATGTAATGTGAAACTGACAGCAGTGTTAAACTTTACAAATCAGCCTTCAAATGAATTTATAAAACCTTTGACACTAGAGTTGTTTCAGATGGCAGCAATCCATTTTTACTTTTGAATTAGTAATTAGCTCCCCAGTCTGGTTAGAATTAAACTCTTCAAACTGAGGATATTCATAGAGCTATATTTGCTCATAACCTTTTTCACAGAACCCCACTTTTTTGTGAGCCTTTTTATAGCCTTTTTCATTTAGGGCCGTTCACGTAACTGCCATTCTTTAGTGCTGCTGCACTCGAGCCTTTCCTCTAGTTCCTTCATCACTGGCCAGAAATCTTCAGTACTTCCCATCTTTCACCCTCTCTAACCCTGGAGAATGGCTGCATAAGTGTGAAAAGTAGGGCAGCACACAAGCAGATTTAAGAGGACATTTTCATCAGTGGGAGGCCACTTCATTTTAGCAGAGCCACTCATCCAGACCGAATTTGTGATTGCACCTGCAGCTTGCTAGAGTGAATGGAAATCTTGAGTAGCAGCCGAGGTGACAGGACAGGAAAGATGTATAAAAGGAATTTCAGTTTCATCTGTCAGCAGATAATTGGCTGATTCCATCCTTTGTGTTGACAAGAAGTTTGTAATAAACATGTTGGTCTTGCTAAAATCGAACTTATTTTTTGTTTCACTCAGTGCACACCCCTGTTCAGTACAAAGTTATTGAGGAACCAATCGGTAAACTTTGACTGTAGTTCTTGTTGGGCTCCTTGTGCCACAGAGGGGAGTATTGAAGATTTTCAATGCTAGAGCTAGAGGTGGAAAAATGCCAGAGGACTCGGCTTTGTTCCAGTGCTGCAGAAATAGATCATACTTGAGCACAGTGAGTTTTTTCATGTTTTGTTGGTAATCTAAGTAGCCATCAAATCAGCCGCACATCACACTTCCTCTAGGAGGACAGTATAATTGGGTTTTCTTCTGTTGTCAAACAGGTTTGACAAAAGGGCAGCTTACTGGATATGTGAATCGGTTAGATAAGACTCGCCGGCTGCACTCTGGGCGGAGCAGGATGTGATTGGACGGAGGGCTTCCCGTACTGTACGTCAGACCGGCGAATTCATACGTAGCAGCTCGGTCCGGGACAGAGCTGAGGTCAGACGTGACAAAGTGTGCTTTTTTTCCCTCCACGAAGAAAGCCAGTTCTGTGTTCAAGGAGGACAGATGCCAGAGATTGTGGGATGAGGACAGAGGCTGTAATACCCCTGCATGCCTAAAACAATGAGCTGGCATTCTCTGCTAACAATACACATAAATCAATACTAGCTGGGTCTGCACAGTATATCTCTAGGAACCTATACACTAATTACAATTTAAATAAGCTGTATTTATACAAAAAGTGCATGTCTTCAGTTCACAGCTGTTTTTGCTACTATACTCAAGGTTTGGGTGGGAGAGTGGGGATTGTAAATGGAGGGGTTTGTTTAATTTTGCACATCCTTCCAGTATTCTGCAAAAAAATGAAATCATATCTAAAATGACAGAATTACATTTATTAATTATTATGCACTACTCATGTAAAAAATTGTAATTGTAAAAAAAAATATTTTTACAGACAAAAAAAACATCTATTTTTGAAATCTTACTAAAGTAAACTATCATGTTTCATTTTTCCAAACTTTTTTTATGTAGTTGGTTGTTGTACATCCAAAGCAGGAGTGCTATTATCACAAAATGATAATATCTCATCGTTTTTTACATTATGTTTTTAAGATATGAATCATAAAACTGGATAATAGAAAGAGAGACCTGGAAACTACACTCCAAACTGGTAAAGAAATGTTTTGGATATGACGTATTTTCAAAGATATGCAAAATGTTTCATGAGATAAAAAGAACAGATACTAAGTATTTCCATCAACAGATAACAAGGTTTTGTGTGCACAAAAATAGAACGGACCAACTCTCTGCACATTTGGTATTGTTCTTAAACAAGTTTGATACAGTCGGTACATGAAATCTAGAGTTATTTGACTTAAACCGATGTCCAGCTGCCATGTTTGCAGATGACATTGTGACCTATGATGAGAACAGGTGAAAGAGAACTTGAAGAGATGGAAGTACATGCTTGAAAGAAAAGGAATTTTGTTACTTGTTACAATGACCATAAAGATATTTTGATTCTGAATGAAAGTCAGCTGTAGAAAGACAAGAGTATGTGTGTGAATGATGGGGAGGCAGGTGGAACGGTGAGGTCAAAAGGAGCAGGAGTTCAAGTACTTTGAGTCGACTGTAAAATAAAATGGAGTGTGGTAAAGAGGTGGAGAAGAGAATCCAGGCAGGATGGAATGGATGGAAAAAGGTTTCAGGAGTGGTTTGTGATATAAGGGTGGCAGCAAATGTCAAAGGAAAGGTTTACATGAGAGTAGTGAGACCATCTATGTTGTATGGTGTGGAGACAGTGGTGCTGACAAACACAGGAAACTGAACTGGAAGTGGCAGATTGAGATGGTTTGGACATGTCTAGAGAAGGGGAAAGTGGATCTATTGATAGACGAATGTTAGAGTTAAAGAAGGCTAAAAAGGAGATAATGCAGTAAGAGAAGACATGGAGGTAGATGGAGTGAGATGGAAGATTATGACTTGCTGTGGTGACCCCTGAAGAGCGAACAACCAAAAGTATGATTAGAATTTATTTTATATGTGTACCAGTGAAACTCATCCATCTAGGGGTTAACTGTCATCATTTTTTCACATGGTGGTCATGTGTTAGGTGGCGTCAGTTTGTGGTGTATTACTCAGATATGAAGGTTCTTAGTTTGCAAAATGCGGTCAATACAGGCAGATGTTGAAATGCTGAGGAAATAGATTGTGTTCTAAGTCTGCTTGAGTTAGCCACAATCTGTTTATTTGCTTGAATAGCCGTGTTATGTATTTGTTAAGGATTAGTGCAGCTTTGCACCACCCATGGTGCTCGTTGTGCAACGTATTCCTTCAGGTTTTATCAGCTTACATTTCCTGTCAGAACTAGTGTTGCAGAAGTTATGGTTTCATTACACTTGAAGTAACACTATAAACAAAAAATAAGTGTTGCTCAGAAACTTCATTAAATGCACAGTTCTGCTTCTTATTCTTCTTCTTCTTCTTCTTCTGAGTTTCCCCTTAACCGTGCGCCTTCTGATTTCCCCCTTTACGACCAGACTTGCCCACATAACCTTTATTCGCACTTCCTCAAATCTGCTGCATTGAACCCTTACTTCTGTCCCGGTCACTGAACTTTTAGCACAGCAGACCAAAACTGAATGTTCTTGTTGGGAAGAAATGGCAATTAACTGTAAAAGAAGGGGGCAGTGTCTGGAAAGAGGATTATCTGAGCCTTGTGGCTTTATGTGACATTATTACTGACCTACATTAGCCCCCCATGCTCCACTTCTTTCACACATATTTCATGGTTATAATCTGAATATTTGTGTTTTATTACAGGAAACAAGCAGGATTATTGTTAAAAACTAGCAGATGTCCCAAATAAGAGCATTACAGACACACCCAGATGGTGTCGGTGTCATATACACAATAGGTTTTACGCTCAACCTTATTTTGTAAAAAGTGTACTATTATGAGAACTACTTCACTCTCATGCAGAGCCAAAAGGGAATCAAAAATGCAGAAATAACCTAATAAGCAAAGCCATTTATTAGAAACTGTTATAAACACTGATTATTGTCTTCCAAGACTTCTAATTAAATGTCCTGTGTGATCCACTTATTTCTCTTCTAGACCACTTTTGCTGAATAAACACATTTCTTTTGTTTCACGTCCCCTCTGTAAATGCATATTTCTGTACAGTGCCTCATTTTTCATTTTCTTTCTCACAGGACAGGAGCACAGAAGGCAGTTTTCTGTCGTTGCGTC
Source organism: Cynodonichthys magdalenae (assembly GCA_031762555.1). Lineage (NCBI taxonomy): Eukaryota > Metazoa > Chordata > Actinopteri > Cyprinodontiformes > Rivulidae > Cynodonichthys > Cynodonichthys magdalenae. The sequence continues at coordinate 21,912,748 of JARVJO010000002.1, forward strand.
GGGGTTCCTCAGAAAACAACCTCGATCTGGACCTCACCGACGCAAGTCCCCGTTATGGCTTGGAGGTCCAGCGGAGCCGTTCCTGCTTGGACAACCTCCAGCAGAAGATCCTGAAAGTGACCGAACAGCTGAAGATCGAGCAGACGGCTAAAGAGGAGAATGTCGCCGAGTACCTGAAGCTGATGAACAGCGCGGACAAGCAGCAGGTGGGGCGCATCAAGCAGGTGTTCGAGAAGAAGAACCAGAAGTCGGCTCAGAACATTGCGCAGATGCAGAAGAAGCTGGAGCAGTACCATCGAAAGATGAAAGACACCGAGGTCCTTCACAGTCCTCCTCCACGCTCTTCATCAGTAAAACGCAGCACCATACCCAGGGAGTCGCCCAGAGAGCTGCTGAAGGATATGACCGGCAGCGGCCGTCACCCGACCATGGACAAAATCAAAACCATCGGGCCGGGAGTTTCTCTCTCCCCTCCGTTTTTCTTCAGCAAACCAAGAGAGTTTGCTAACCTCATCCGGAACAAATTTGGCAGTGCTGATAACATCGCCCACCTCAAAACCAACATTGACTCCTCCTCTGCCCTGCCCTCTGATAACGCAGGGAAAGGGTTGAGCAGCAGCACCTCTTTGGTTGGCAAACCCAAGTACCCCAGCGATGACGAGTGCTCGTCGGGTAGTGCCTCTTTTTCAGCCGACAGCAACGGGAACCCTGCATTGGGAGTGGCGACCACAGGACAGGGACAGCAGGTGGAGGGAGGCAGCCAGAACAGACTGGACCTGTACTACGAGGAGGTGAGGGAGATCAAAGACACTCAGAGCCAACTGGAGGAGGACATTGAAGAGATCAAGGCTCAGTTCAAAAGAGATTATGACATCATCAATCAATCACTACAGGAGGAGAGATACAGGTGTGTTTGGATTGCTTCATCTTCACTGTCCTTATATCTTCCTGTAGGATGCTTTGTAATCAGGAAAAAGAACTGACTTTAAAGTTTTATGTAAAAAAGTAAAGAAACATATGGCTAAAAATCCACAAAACGTATTTGTTTCTGCCTGGCAAATAAAGGTTCACCGGTGTCTTGACCGGCAGGTACGAGCGTTTGGAAGACCAGCTGAACGACCTGACAGAACTTCATCAACATGAAATGTCAAACCTGAAGCAGGAGCTGGCCAGCATAGAGGAGAGAGTGGCCTACCAGGCTCAGGAAAGGGCCAGAGACATACAGGTAAACAACATATTTCACTGCTTCTCACCAGAAATATCCATCAGCTAATCTAACACAGCATATTTCACAGGAACTTATTGAACAGCCATATGTCAAATAGAAATTTTCTTTGACAAAATTCTGTCCATGTTTGAAAACATAGAAGTTTATATTATTTCCATTCCTACTCACAGTTTAGAGCCTTTTTTTATTTCATGTATTATTTAGTATTTTTAGTGCACTGTTTTCAGTGATGTGTGCAAAAGGACAACAGATTGCCCAGTTTAGTGCCTCCACTGTTCACAGCTCTAAAAATGTTTCTCTATTAAAAAATGTGTGAAAATTGTTTATAATTACTGCTGCTTTTCTCAGATTACCTTGTCTGCAGACACATATCCATATCCAAGTGTGGATTCTGGCCTTTTGCTGGTCTCATTTCTCCTCAGTCAGAGGAATGCACCACCTATGGTTTTCAAACAGAATGTCAGATTTGTGCTGCGTCACTCCACAGGATAGTTTTTCACTTGGCCTCGTTTTCATCTTAAAGGACGTGTAACACCATGTTTTAGTGCCAGTTGACCTATAAATCTCGATGTCACTAACATAAACAAATCAGTCGACATTTCATTGTTTTAAAAATGAAGTTTTTGAAACACCAAGAACCAAAATCTTGTCTGATTTTAACATACTGATGTCTGAGAGCTCAAAGATAACAAGCATTCACTTCAGGTTTTGCTTATTTGCATGTCTACAGTGAATCTTAGCAACAATTTTTAAAAATATTTCACTTTTTTTGTTCAAGCTATTAGCTCAGTCTCCAAAATTCCGTCACTTTCAAATTTGTCTTTTTTGAATTAATTAGTTATCCTATTACGTTACCGATATGCTTCACATAATCTAGTTGATTATTCAATTTTCCCCTTCTGAAGTTGACTCTGTTCTAACTTATTTAGAACAGGGGGAATTTGGTGGGATTTTGTTCATAATGAGCTTCTATTTTTCAAATAAAGGAGATTTATATTTCTAAATACACTGAACACTGAGTTCTCCGATTCTGTCATTTGTGGGTTTTTCTTGAGAACCTAACTCACAATTGTAAACTGGCAGACTCTGAACTGCTGCAGCTCCTCAGAGCCGACCACATCATGGAACTGTCCAGCAAAGAGAAAAGTGGATACACACGGACCAGATACTGTATGTGAAGCGGACAAACCCAGACTTTTTACTTATTGTTTTCAGATAATTACTTACCCCAAACTTTCAATCAGGAGGTTCAATAAAGTTTTTTTTTTATTTATGATGGCCTTTCGAGGAGAAAAAATGTTCTTGGTCAGATCAGAAAAACTGCTCTCCATGTGTCCAGCCAGTCATGATCAACGGTTTAATACATTAAGGAAGAAGCTTGTCTTAAATCCAGTTTTTGCCAATATTGTCTCGACTACTGAAAATAATTAATTTAAATTTGAGAAGCTTTTAAAAAGTTTTTAATCGTTTGTCTTTTAAGACCCCATACTGTAATCCCAGCCGGTTTTCTGCTGTTAGGAAATCTTCAGAAATGAGAATTTGTAAGACAATAAAAAACCCATTTAAACCTTTTGAACCATCTGTTTCAGGAAGCCCTCGAGTCGTGTCAGACTCGGGTGTCCAAGCTGGAGCTCCATCAGCAGCACCAGCAGCAGACGGTCCAGCTGGAAAGCCCCAACGCCCGCGTCCTGTTGGGGAAGACCATAAACATCATGCTGGCCATCATCACCGTCATCCTGGTGTGCGTCTCCACTGCTGCCAAGTTCGCCGCCCCCCTGATGAGGAGCCGCTATCACGTGGTAGCGACCCTCCTCGGAGTGTGCTTTCTGACTGTCTTCTGGAAGAACTGGGACCGTTTACAGTTTGCCATAGACAAGTTGTTGATACCAGCTTAGATTACTTTTTAAATCCCTTTAACAATAATGCTGTTACCTGTAAAAACCGAATAGTCTCAGAGGATTGGTTGTACAATCTTCAGCAGACATGATCAACATCCATTTTTAGAGGTGATGATTTTTTTAAAGATGGACTAAAATTAACTTTTAGAGTTTGGTTTTCTTGTCCGGAACTTGAATGTGTTTTACTAACAATGTCTTTTAAACTTAAAAAAAACAATATTTATGTAACAGTAAAATTTTTGCTACTTTTCCAGCTGTTGATTTGAACTCATCTGGAGGGTTAAATGTGTCGGAGGTAGTCAGGGTGAAGAGAAGACAGAGAAAATGATCTTTGACGCAGCTCAAAGCTCTCTTTAACGGAAAGTGCTGCTCATTGGGTTTTGTTGACTTCACTCAAACTACTAACAAGCTTTTAAAGAAAATGTTGGTGAACTACACTGATTTGCTTTCTTTCTGATAGTTAGATGATCTTTTTTTCTGCATCATTCCAGTAAAGCTGGCGTGAGCAGGTAGCTTAGCTTAGCATCAAACCCCTAAAACATACATCTCATTTTAGTGGTTTTGGGGCAAGTTAGCAGATGTTTTTGTTTTGTAGTTTATTTGCAAAGCTAAGAGGCTGCTGGTTATAAATAAGGATTTTTTTTCTCCAATATTTGACATTTTATTTAAGGTAAACTTAGGCCTGTCACAATAACAAATTTTGCTGAACAATAGATTGTCTTAGAAATTATTACAATAAACTATAATATTGTTTGGACACCATTTAAAACTAATTTACAGAAGTTTATGAAACTTACATAAAGTTGCTGACAGATTGAAAGCAGAGTTTGTGAAAACAACACACAACAGCAGCTACTGAATCTGTAACATCGCTACCCACCTCTGTCTAAGCTGACAATTTATTTTTTATGTCTTAATCTGGTTTCATAAAATAATTGCAGTCACCTGCACACTGTTTACAATTTTAATGAAAATTTATGAAATATACGTAGTGTAAAAAAAAAAATCCTGCAAGGTTCGGCAAACCCTGAGGGCGTCCTGAGGTGTCGCCAGTTGAAAGAAGGTAGAAACTGAAGACTCCCCTCTAGCTAAATGCTAATTCACAGAGCTCTCATGCTAGAGGTTACAAGACTGTGCACCTGGCAAATACCTGATGCCAGAGTTCACTCCTCCCTACGCTAAGGAGTACAAAATAGGGAGACGCAAAAAATAAACAAGCAGGCAAATGAAAATTATCAACCTCATTTTAATTCATTGTGCAATAGGTTGATTTGTTGCATATTGTGACAGGTTTAGGGAGACTAAAGCAGAGGTGTCAGCCTTTTTTTTTTCTTTTTTTTATTGTTTCGTTTCCATTATTCTTCTCTGTCTCATATAGTCAGCCATGTGTGAGAGTTTCTCAGTTAACTGTAGATCTTTCAAGTGCAATATGTTTGAGTTCAAACAGCGCTGTTTGTATTCCCATTCCTGTAGGTGAGAGTGTCAGTTTTAGTGGAGTGACAGAGTGTTGGTTGCCGGAGGAGCGTTGTAAGGAAGTGTCATTAATGCTGCCGTTAGAGATCCATAACCAGCCTAAGCCACTACTGGACTCTGATAAAACCATCCGCCTCTTCTCTCAAAGGCCAAAAAAACAAAAAAAATCAATTTAGCTGCATTACCTTGCTAGTAACAACAGCACACCAGAGAACTCCAGGCACACAAACGGCACAAAAACAGGATCTGTCACTTTATTTTCTCTTCTATCCATGTCTTATGTGTTCCTCTTCTTTTTTTGTTTTGTTTACTACCATGTTTTCTAATGATGTGATGCCGAGGCAGTGAGTTAAACTGTGATCCGAGGCCTTTTCTGAGCAAAACAATGCAATTGTCTTTGTTTAACAAGAGCAACAAACAGCCTCACAAACACAGGAATACATTGCTGGTTTTGGTGATTAACTACAAGCTTTTTATACTATTTTTAATCACTAATGTATTATTTTATCTGTCTTATGAACATCACCTGTGAGGATTTGATATATAGCTGATAATGTTCCTTTGCTACATGTTTTCGTCAATGTTAATTATCTTTTTGTTTTTAAATCGTCTTTTTTTCTGTTTTGACATACTTTTACATTCAGAACTATGATCTTGTTTACATTCTGTGTATTTATCTCTGGTGCACTATGTGATCAATCAGTTGTATTTTTATGTATTATGTGCCTTTTGTCTGATAATTTCTGTTAAATTAAACCTTTTTAATCAACATTCGCAGATTGAGATTTTATTGGAATTATTTTGGCACAAAAATATTTACAGATGAGGTTTTACAACAGCAATTCCAAAAAAGTTGTACTGTTGTGTAAAATATAAGTAAAGACAATGCAATTATTTGTGAATATAATAAACCCATATTTTATTCACAGGGAAAATAGTACTCATATCAACTGTTTAAACAAAAAATTGTACAATTGTTAAACAAAAATAGGGTACTTTTGAAATTATTAGCAACACGTATCAAAAAAGTTGGAAGAACAAAAAACGGCTGTAAAAGTAAGTGGTACAAATAAACAGCTGGAGGAGATGATTTCCACAAACCATTGACTGTAAACACAGTTCACTGTGCCATCCACAAATGCTGGTTAAAGCTCTATCATGCAAAGAAGAAGCTACATTGAACATCATCCAGAATCTTCTCTGAACCAAATCACATTTAAAAGAAGCTGCAGCAAAGTGGAAATCTGTTCTGTAGTCAGACATTGAAAATTTTAATTATTTTTAGAAACATGATGCACTATAAAGGAGAGACTGTCTAGCCTGTTGTCAGCACACAGTCCAAAAATCTGTTCTGATGGTATAGGGGTGCATGAGTTCCTCAACATATGCTTGTCCAAATGATGGCTTTTTAGTGAAGGACTGGCCTGACTCAGCAAGACAATGCAAAACAGCTGCATCCGTTACAACAGCATGACTCATAGCAGAAGAATCCAGGTGCTAAACTGGCCAGTCTGCAGTTCAGACCTTTAACTAATCAAAAACAATTGACACATCACGAAACAATGACTCAGCACTGTTGAAGAGGTAGAATCCTGCATCAGACAAGAATGGGGACATTCTGTCTCAAAACAACTCAAACTGCTAACCATAGTGTATAAATGTTTACAGACTTTTTAAAAGTCTAGGGGATGCTTCGCAGTAGAAAACATGGACAGGTCCAACATTTTAAAGCTGTCTTGCTTCAAAATTCAAAATTATTGTACTTTTTAAATATTTTTTATAATGGTATATATGTAATAAACATTCAATACGTTATCTGTGTTCATTTAAAATAGGGGTTTATGAGGTTTGCACATTTCACAACTTTTTCAGAATTTGGGTTGTACATTGCTTCATGTTGCTGTTAGAAAAAAAGGAAGCTGAAAGCAGGTCCTGGAAATAACATATTTATATATTCAACAAGACCATTACGTCTTTTTCAAATTAATTTAACCCACAGTTTCTTTCTTTTTAACTTTTACTTCCAAAGGGGAGAGGACTGGATCGCCAATGACACCGAACTTGTCTTAAAATACTTTATAAACACAGTATGGATTTATGCAAGGTGTGCTTAAATTGGCCTTGTTTGTTAAGGCTGATGGAGTGAGTAAAAAAAAGTAAATTGATACAGCTATAAAAACATACATGCATTTATAAAATAATTAACAAATGTTAATACTTTATGTATGTGATGCAGGAATTGCAAGCAGCGTGAAGATGATTTTATTACACATAGAGGACAGACAGAATGAAGAAAGACATTAATTATAGATCAGTTTAGTGGGTCTGCAGTTTGCTCAGGAGGTTACTGTTCTGGCAATAAGCCGAGCCACAGGGCAGAAGACTTTTCAATTATTCTTTGTAATTGTATGGCTGGCTCTGGGATTATTAGATGAAAGGCTTCACAATAAATAAATAAATAGTTCAGGCCCCTATAAGAAACACTGAATATGTCCTGAAACTATCAAAAAACCTTCAATTAACATTTCAGGAGTATCCCTAAAAAGTCAAATAAAGAAATGATATTTTTGACTGACCCCTCATTAACAAAAGACTGTTTTACCTGTCACTGGCAGTGACAAGATTGTTTTATACATGTATGACAGTGCTGTTTAACTAACTTGCTCAAGGGGGCATGGCTACTCAACAGCTAAGAGGCTGGACATCCAGCAATTGAGTGAATACAGTCTACTTTCATTTTTTTGATTTTTAAACAAATTAACAATTTTTAAAAAATAAAATATTTTTCAATATTAAATGAAGTCATTGACAGGCAGTTGGAGTTGAATCATTTATTCTATATTTAACAGGATTACCACTCGACTGAAATGTTTGTCATTCAAGTCTAAAAAAATAAAATGTATTAATTTTTTTTAAATGAACAAATCAGCTGGCCGGGCTGAAGTCATCCATGGGCCATAAGGGGCCTGTGGGCCGCCAGTTGATTAGCCCTATTATATAACATGGGAACATGCTGGTAAGTTACCAGTGGGGTGCAAACAACTCTTAATTTAACTAAAACTAATCCCTGCCCTCACCTCAGAAACTCTGACAGAAAGAACAAGATCATGAATAGAAGTGGTCAAAATGAGTTTTCTCCACAGACTAGCTGGACTTCCCCTTAGAGGTGAGAAATTCAGTTATCAGGGAATGACTCAGACTAGAGCCACTGCTCCTTCACATTGAGAGGAACCAGTTGAGATGGTTTGGACATTTAGTAAGGCTACCTCCTGGATGCTTCCCTGGAAGTGTGTCCAACTGGGAGTAGACCCCGGGGAAGACCCAGGACTCGCTGGAGAGACTATAAAGTGATTATTTGGGGAATACCTTTGAATCCTCACAGAAGAGCTGAAAGAGGTGGATGTGGAAAAAGAGGTCTGGGCCTCCCTACTGAAGCTGCATATAATAGATGGCTGGATTTTTGATGTAATATTTAGCAAATGTTAACTGTAGGTACTTTATAGAAGGTGACCAAAAAATCTTAATCCTTTGACCAGCCCTACATAGCATTGTCTAACTGTTCACTGAAATCTCTCCTGAATGTATTTAGGATGTGGTCACTGCTCAAAGCAGCATTTTTATGGCTGTTCTATGTTCATGTCCCCCCCTACTCCCCCCCAAAAAAATACCTCAAGCCCTTAAAAGGATTATTTTTATTATGGAGAATAAAAATGGACATTGAATGGTTTTCTTGGTCATAATAAAACTAAACAGACATTTTAAACCTTGTTTTGAGAGCCTTTATTTGCTGTACAAGGATCCCACCAGTAGGGGGTGCAGGTGCTGCACTGTTGATACAACAAGCAAAGGCTGCAGTCTTACAATGATTACAAAGTAACAAGATTTATGCATAATTGTTGTTAGATTTTTTCATCTTTGTAACAGATTTTTATTTAACTAAAGTAGAGCTTGATGTTTAGGATAAATTCAAACATGGAAAACAGCCTCTCTCAGCCCAACATGTAATCATTTTTAAGCATATTCATTGCTTCATTTACTTTAATATTTCATTAATATTAAATCTAAGTAATTTCACAGTGCACACTGTGATTAAGAATGCTATTTGTAGCATGATAAATGTATGATGTGGATGTTTGATATGTGGATTTTGGTACCCAGAATGCAGACGACCGGAGATATGTTCAGTTCCATTAAAACTTAAAAAATTTTAATGAGTGAGCACAGCTCCGGACATATCAAACAACCAGTGCTGTATATAATGTCACAATTACAGCTACAATCAAACATTAACTTCAATTGTCCTTTGTTCGCTGTTTGAAGAAAACAAAACAAAACAAAACAAAAAAGCCCAAGCAATGTTAGAGATAAAGTCTGAGTCTCGTCAAACTCAACACTCACTCAGTAAATATGAGCAACTTTAGGCTGACTGAAGTTCTAAAGAAAACACAAAGCTAACTCATGCTTACACTGCAGGGGACAAGCTGGAACAAAAATCACAATGGTCTTGTCTTGCATTATTCACTCTCTGATTGCAAAAACATGACAATAGTTCATAAAACTAACTTTAGATTGAACATAAGCACTAGAATAATGACAAAAACCCAGTTCCACTGAGCAGCATCAGTGCACAGAGGGGACTTGCATGAATGAGTCATCAAAAGAAACTGTGACTTCATGCAAACTTCAACTTCTGAAGCCTGTAAAGAAATATCCCTATGTGTACAGTAAGTAAAACTTTATTTAAATAGCACATTTCAAGATAAAAATCACAAAGTGTTTCAACAGATAGAACTAATACACAAAACAAATTTAAACAAAAGCAGATTTAAAAAGATAAGCTTTTAGCTAGCCTTTAAAGGAGGCCATTGAGTCTGCAGATCTGAGAGTTCCAGAGTCTTGGAGCCACAAAATAAAATTTCTGTCTCCTTTAGTTTTCAGTTTTGCATGGGGAACAATCAGCAGGTTTTGATCACAAGACCTCAAGGCCTTGATGGGCATGTAGGGATATAACAGTTCTGAGATTTATAGTGGTGTCTGTCCATGCAGAGCTCGCCAAGTCAAGACCAAGACCTTTTACACTCGATAATAACCAAGAGCCAAAGAAGTTGCATTAATAGTAGAGTTATATGACAAAACCTTGAAGATCCATTCAGGAGCCTAGCAGCGGCATTCTGCGCAGACTGCAACCGATCTAGGGAGGTTTTAGTTGTACATTTATACAATTGCAATAACATAGACGAGACAAAACAAAAGCATGAAGTAATATTTTCAATTTTTTCTAGCTGAAACACAATAGGGCTAAATTTGCCAATATTTCACAGATTATAGAAACAGGAACAAACCAAAGATTTGACATGATTTTTCCAGTGTAAAACCTGGCTCAAAGGTTATCCCAAGGTTTCTAACCAAAAATTTACTCAATCAAAATGCTCAAGGATCTGCTTCTTCTTTGCAGTTATTTTTTTCTGTTGCAAAGATGGTTACTTCATTTTGTTCTTCATTTAGCTGAAGATAAACTTTCAGTCATCCAACTTTTAATTAAATCCAGACATTGTAGTAAAATGTGCAGTTGTGAAACTGTATCATCAGCATAACAACAATAAGAAATATCCTCAAAAGATGACAGAATTGGACTAAGAAGGAACAGGTAGAGCAGAAACAACAATGGCCCCAAAACAGAGCCCTGTGGAACGCCAAAATGAACAGGACAGGAAAAGGATCTGTTAGTAGATGTAGCCAAATATGGGAAGCAATGGTTGCCACAATCACACTGTGAAATCGACAATGTTAATATATTATAATATTATCAACAATTTTTTTTAAAATAATTGCCTGCCAAATGTTAATCAAATGGTGAAAAGGTTCTGTTTTGGGGTTGTGTACCAGACAGAATCTCACAAAATTTGGCTCAGATCATAGAATCAACCTAACATGCAAAAATATTGAATTATCTTTAATCAGAAAAAGTGCTCTCAAAAATCACATACAACTGGTTTTACTGTGTTATGTAGGTTTCAGTATGATGTCAGGTCTCAGCTTTTTCACATGCTGAACCTCATTATTTGGTAAGTATCTCCTGCAGGGGTTCAGTTTGGCTCATTTGTGCCTGCATGACTCCCATGAGGAGTTACAGACCCATAATAGTATGCAGGAAAAGTGGGGAATGATAGACATGTGGCTCAATAGGGGGGCTCACTGGGACTGACAGTGTTCCAATCATTGATTGAGGCTCATGTTTCAGAGTGAAATGATGAGATGTACTCATATATGTGTCCATGTGTAGAAGGAACAGCTGTGTCTCATGCAGCAGGCCTCTGGAGAATAAATAAAATGTTTTTTGTGACACAGAGATCGTAATACATGCTGCTACCCACACAAAGGCTTAAAAACACGGATTATGAGCTATATCTGTGGGTGTGAAAGGAGGGAGATTTATCCTCCCCCAATCTCTCTCTCTCTCAGCTCTTTATCGTACGGCTGAGCGCTTCCCTTTGATGTGGGCTCCAATCCTGAGTGTTTTCCATTGCGCGGTCCTGTGTGGGTCCTCCAGCTCCATCGCCTCATTCACTGGGCTCCATAATGAGCTTCTAATTATCGCAGGACCTCATCAAGTTCCGTTTGGGGCCACAGCTATAGGCCTCCTCATCATATAGGTTGGCATGGTGACTGCAGGGGCCGAGACCTGGAGGAGGCCACCAAAAGGACTGCGGCAGCTTCTGATCTCGCCTCTGCTGAGGAGGAGAGAGAAGCATTCATTTCGCTCAAGACAGAACAAAAACTGAGGGGTTGTGTGGAAAAATAAAATAAAATAAAAAAAAAGTAGCTGTTGGCGTTGCAAGCCTTTATTGTTTTTGCTGTATGACTGTTTAATCATTTAGAAGTGTGTGTATCAGTAGGGAACTTTGCCAACATCCTGCATCAGCTCAAGCTATGGGAAAGTTCTGACCTGTTTGGCGATTGCAACGACGATTTGGGTATTTTTTCTTTTCTGGTCACACTGGTCCCTTCCCATTTCCTGTTTACGGTGTCATGGAAACAGTTGTTCCTTTCCCCTGCTTTTTACGCTGGAAAATTAAAACTTACCCTGCATGAAACCCCCCTGCTTTAACAAGCACAAGACCTGCAGCTCTGTGATGCTGCAGAGACTGTGAGCAGAATCAGAACGTTCACTGCTGGATATGTATTTATAGAAACAGCAGGTGAAATGTTTCAGATTTATGGAGACGTTTGTCATTAAGATCTACACATAAATCACCTCCTTAAAACACGTTAATTCAAAGGCACCTTCAATTTTCTTCAGTTGCTAGGCAACCGCAGAGCGCCACAGCGATGCTCGGAGTTAAAGGCTGGCAGACCCGGCGGTAAAGCAGTGAATTGTCGGGTGAATTGGTGTCTTTTATAGCTCTGAGGTTCTGTTACATGGCCAGCTGACATTGACAATGATACACTGTCACTGCTGAGTAATTATACAGCCTCGGCTGCACCCACCGACAAATTATTCCTGCTGAATGCTTGTACTGGGTCTATACAGCATGACCATTGTCACGTTTAGCTGTTTTGATGAACTGCTGAGAGATTTGCGGCAACAAGTTATGGTACATTTGCAAACATTTTGTTGTGGTTTTAAAGAAACAAGGTTTAGATAGTACCAGTGCCAAAATGTGTTTTTGTTTATAATACTGAGATGCTTTGAAATAAATGCTGTTTTCCAACATTTCTAACATTACAAATGTTACACATTAAATACAACAAATTTTGTTTGAATTTTCTTAGATTATTTTCTTTGGTAGAGTCATACTCAACTCATAGGCTCTAAGTGCAAACAGATTGCACAACATATTCTGCTCCATTAACCCTGACTGGTTTTTAGTAAAATATCTCATGATTCAGAGAATAAATTTGAATAAATTTGATGTTTTGAGTCATCTTAATTCAAGATGGCCGCCACAGTTACTCAATATTTATTACCACAAAAATGTCTACGAGTGTCATCGTCGGCCAGATTAGTGGACACAGAATGTAGACGACACGAAGAGCTAAAGAAATAGAAAAAAAATAAATAAATAAAAATAAATAAATACACTAAAAAAAGCAAAAAATAAAAAGCTGATGTTGCAGCAAAAGTACAAAAAATAAGGAGTATTTTCATGGAGGACTGAAACTCAAGCATGAGCCCACTAATGCACTGATGGTGAGAGAAACAAACTGAGTAAAGCTGGACTGATGAGGAAGTGAGGAGCAGCTGAACTGGATGAGACAAAAGGTACAGGTGTGAGGCTTGGCAGAACTGAGGTGCAGGAGCTAAAACTGACTGAGAAAGAGTAAATTATTGCACAAATAAACACTGGGAGCTTATAAAATAAAAGCAAAATTCATATAACTAAACCCAAAAATCACTAGCCTGGTAAAAAACAGCCCCTTGTTTTATGCTTTGCTTCGTACAGAGTCTGGGCTCTCAGCTATTGAAAAACGATTGGTTGCTGGAGGCGTGGACTCTGCTGAAGTTTAAAACAATTGGATTGATTTTACCCAATTGCTAACGTTTGGCCATGATATATGTGGTGCGCCAGCTCAACTGTGACGGAAGCTAAGCTAAGAAGCTAACCAGAAATTGCGTGTGCTGTAAACAACCATCCCCTACTGGGAAGAGAGAAGTACTGAGCCGAACGAGACGGCTGTAAACGAATTCTGCAGGCTTTGTGAGAAAAATGTAATTTAATTTGGAAGCAACGGGGACTGAACGGCTTCATTCACTTCCTCCACCGACATTGCTAAACTACAGGCAGAAAATCAATGTCATCATTCACAAATCATTCTTCTGTTCGCTGATTGGCCCAGGTGAAATTCTACCTGAGAAATCCAAGTCAATGGGAGAAAGCCCAAACGGAGCAGAGAAGGGAGATTAGAATCGAGCAGAAATGTGTTAGGAAGGCAACTGCCAGGCTAAAGAATCACTAAACAGAAATAAACCTAGGGATGAAACTCAAAAGACTAAACAAAAACTAACAAAAAATACAGATCCTGACAACGAGTCTGTCTATTTTACAGATATTGACCTGAATTGCCTCCATCTGAAAGAGACCCTAGGAACAAACCAGGACTCGCTGGAGAGACTATGGCTGTGTCCAAATTCAGGGGCTTCATCCTTCGATCGCTGAATTTGCTGAACGATTACGTTGCAGTGGTGCGCCGAAGGATGTCTAATTTTAAAAGCTCCTCCAAATGTTGCCCACAAACGTGTCCTCATTTTCTCCATGATATGGGGACTGGTCCGGTGTATCCTTCTCAGCCCACCCTATCCCAAGATGCATTGCGGGCTGACCAAGGGAGATTTGTTTCGCTCGTAATGGAAGGCAAAGCGAGAAATGGCGGTATAAAAACTGAAAGTTCAAAGCGTTTACGTTGTTAAGCTTTTGTCATTTACATAAACATGTTTTTTCAATGTTATTTTTGTCAGCAACCATTGCAAACGAGCTCGTACAGCGGGTCCTTAGTTATTCATGTATTGCCTTTAAGCTCATTTTGTTAATTATTAATATATTGTTTTTCTATTTTCTATTTGTTTCCGCCATCATGGTTGCTAGGGGTAAGGGCGGGAATAAAGTTGAAGGGTAGACCGTTCAAATTCACAGCCACTTTTTTCCGGTCTTAAAGGTCAACAAAGGACCCAGTCCACTTAGACTGGGTAGGTCGGGTCATTGGAAGGACGCAGCCCCTGAGTTTGGACACAGTCTATCTCTGTCAGCTGGCCTGAGAACCTTCAAATCCTCCTGAAACAGCTGGAATAGGTGACTGTGGAAAGAGATATCTGGTTCTCCCTGCTGAAGCTCCTGACTTTAGAATAAGGCGCATAATGGACGTATGGGTAGATTTATGTCAAGAAAAAGGCAAAAAAAAAATCCTCTATTTTTCTTAAAATCAATTTTACTCTGAATAGCCAGTGTAACTTTAAAATGAAAACATAATTTGCACATTTGCATTTTATTCATAGCAGATGTGATTCTTACATGTATGATAACCCTGTCTGGTTTCTTCTGCAGGATGCTGGTGCAAACATCCATCTCTGTTTTATTGATCTCTGTCCCAATATTAAAAACACCATTCTCCGTCCTGTTGGTTGTTTCAAGCCGGATCTTCTCAAGAGATGGCAGACTGAACAGCTGAAGCAATGTCTTCAAAACTTCAGCATGCACCATAACAAATGGAGTAGGTTAGGTTGTACTTGTTTATTTATCAAGCTCACCATTAGTCTCTGCCTCCGCAAAGACTATTCTTCCTGGGGTCCAACAAAAAAATACAATAAAATAAAAACATATTAAAAACATTTAATCCATATAACCGATGAACATGAAATGGCACCACTTTTGATTTGAAATACGTTTGAACATCTGTTTAATCTGGGCTCTCTTCAAAAGATGTGTCTTCTTTTTCAGGATCACACAAAACGTTATCTTCTTCCTCAAACACGTCCTTCTCAGTTTTATTTAGCTCTCTGTCCTCAATATCACTATCAATACCACAGATAGGGTCAGCAGACTCCTCAGACAGTGAATCTTTTGATGATGCTGACTGATGAGTCTACAGAATGAAATTGATAACATCTCATGCAAATCCTATTTATTTTTTAATTCAACAACTGTAATTATTCTGAAAAAATGTTGTGTTCATATGAGAAAGGGCTGAGGGTGGGTGTTTGTGTGAATGTGGTGCAGCAACATTCATATTTGACCCACAAAACAACCAGCTTTTAAATGATCCAAATACAACAGCCAGTAATTTTCATATTTGACCTGTAATGTCAATGTCAAATTTATTTATATAGCACATTAAAACGACAAAAGCTGACCAAAGTGCTTTACAGTTCAGTCAAAACTCATCAAGATCAAACAAATAATAGATACAAATGTAATACAGAAACACACTACAGTATAATATATATATATATTAAAAAAAGCTCTAACTGAACCTCCAACTTGCTTTAATTAAAAGCCAAAGAAAAGAGATGGGTCTTCAGCAAAGATTTAA
>JARVJO010000002.1:21956386-21973207 GCA_031762555.1 Cynodonichthys magdalenae
TAAAGTTGTGCGTAATTTGTGGAACAATGTCAGCTGTTGTGCTGCAGGAGGACACCACAAGAAGAATTGGGAGGCAGCGTGTTTTTTGGTATCAAAGCAAACTAATTACAACCAGTCAGGTATTTTACAATAGATCCTGAGCAGATCTGAATGAGACAAACACATAAACACTCGGCCCATTCGCAGAATGACGTCCGTTTGGTGGCCAAGATATGGTTTGCCAGAGGTGGTCCTTGCATGGGCCAGCACTACATGAACCAAACCATAACTGGGCCAGTTGTGGCATGCCATCTTAAAACAGTGCTATCATTGCCAGACTTGGCCCACATCTGGTTGACAAACCACTCACCGTGCCAGCAGTGCCAGTTTGACACTATTTGGCCAACACCTGCCTGCTATGTGGGACAAAAAGATATTTTTCTTACATTAAGATAGTTTCCCAGATTTGCAATTTTTAAAAGGTATACCTTTCCAACAAATTAAATAATAAATTTGATGTATGACAATCATCCTGCCTCCAACTTTTAACATTTTCTATGTATCCTCTGCATAAATTTCGAATAAAACAAACAGTAAAATAAACCAAAATCTAAAGCTTGTTTGAGATTAAATATATTTATTCCTAATATTTGGACATTTCGGGGAACGTTGAGTGTTTACATGCAAACAGCGACATGGTGACTTGTTCACAGCTGCTGTATAGAACATTGCATCACATCTTAGAAATGATGAGCTTATTGCCGAGGGCCTCTAGCTGTGAATAAGGCCGTAGGTATGAGGCCACACTGAGCTCAGCGTGTGTTTATGACTGTGTGTATTTGAGTGTGTGATGAGCACAGTGGTTCGTCTGGCAGCAGTGCGGCATTCCTCGGACAACTTTGTTCCTGCTGAGAGAAGCTTCAAGACTGAGAGTCCAGTAAGGCCCAATGAGAAATCCCTACTGGTCTGGCAATTTGTGGGAACGGTCCGCTGAACGATGCTGAGGTTTGAGTTTCTGTTTGAGATCTGCGCTCCTTGGAGAAAAGACTTTTGTTTTTGGTGCTCAAGTTTAAAAGAAGAAACAGTGTAGCTTTCCTGAGCTTGATGAGCTGTTTTTTTTTTTTTTTTGCCTCGCTGAGTGTCGTTTTTCATATAAACCATCCTAAACTAAAGTACTAGACTAGTAAAGTGACATTTGTAGCAGCAGATGTTAAGTTACAGGAAGTGTGAGGAAGCTTTGGGCATTATGACACTTTCATGAAAGCAACTGATCAGTCCTGAAAATAACACTACGTTAGTAGGTGATGCTGTATATTCCACCCGGCATATTTTGTGTTTACTGTTGCGTAAACATAATCAGGCCTTCTTAGTGTTTAGTGGTGAAAAAGCCACAAGAAAAAACATCTATTCACTTTGAGTGTACAGTCACAATCAAAACCACAGCACCAGTTTGTTAGCAGAGCAGATTAAAGCCAGAAAACAGGCAGACAGTTGTAGCAGTGAGAACACGGTACAAACCTGGGATTAGCTGTGTTGCAGCTGCGTCATCAGATCCTGTTTTCCATGACAACAGCTCTCGTCTTCGACGTAGCTGTAAAGATCTGTCAAAAGACGAACAAAGATTCCTTCATTACTAAACGTGGTTGCAACAGAACCCTGATCTCAACATGAACCTGAGATCAAATAAAGAGTCTGAAACAATTTTGTTGCCAAAGTAGAGGTTTGGAGCAAAGATGCATATTTTAGATAAAATAAAAAGGCCAAACTGAATAATATTGGACTCTGTGGATAACTAAATGGATTTAGACAACTTCTAAAAATGGTTATAGGATGGCACAAAAACAAACAACAACAACAAAAAAAAACATATAACCTCGACCTAACATGAGATCGTCAAAAAATATTAAAATGTTCAAGCACTGACTATTAATTTGTGTTTATTATGAACCACAAATAACATTTTAATCTTTTTTTAGTTTAACTAATCCTTGAAGAAATGACAGACTCATACGACTGCTTTCTGTATTTTCTGTCCTCAGCTAGCAGTTGTTGCGGTGAAGCCACCAGTGAATCTGCCTGAAGAAATTAGTTGGCACAACGCATACTAATAAAGGCCAAACAACAAATAAAAAACCTAAGAATAGCAGCAAAGTAAGAGCTGTGAAAATGGCAGCCAAAAGAAAAAAAAAAGAACAGCTTTAATCTGGATACCAAGGAAGTAATATATTGAGAAATCTTCTTAAAATAAATTTGATGGTGGGATTTCTGAAATAATTGTGGACTCAGAAGCTAAACAAGGGAAATGTTTTTTGTGGCTGTTTATTAAAGGAGAAATAATGTAAAATAAGAAATGAAGAAAGATTGCAGGGCCAGCAGAGCTCAGTGGATCTGCAGGAGTTGTGGCTCAGAACAAACCAAATCATGAGGTTCACGTGCAGATTCAGACCACAAGCCAATCAGCTTCTTGGAGGCTCGAGAGTCTTAGAACTGATGTGGCTCCATGACCCTAAACAGAAGCCTTAAAAAAAGAGGTCTTTTGATCCATCAATTAAAATGAAACAGTCTTATTTGCAAGTATATTACAATTTACATTGTTCTTTTCTATTGCTACAAATATGCAAAATATTTTTTAAGAACTATAATTTTTTATTCAGTCTTTAGCAAACTAACAAAGCTGCCTGTGTCGTCAATCATACGTCAAGTTTCAACAGCTCAACAGCTTATCAATGAGATTTTAAAATCAAAAAAGTTCTTTCTTCCTACCACGTTTGCAGGTCTGCTGGAGGACGAGCGTCTGTCCAGCGCACATCAGGCCGAGGCCTTCACACGCCAGATCCAGAATCTGCAAGGTATTGACACAAAATCAACCTCAACAAAGTATTTAATGTAACTATTATTATTTAAATGGGTGATTTGATCTGACAAATTCTATTTTATTCTCTGCTGTGTCTTTATATGGATTTTGGTTTTCTTTTAGCAGTTGACAGTGAGTCACATTAGAGCTGAAATTGTATTCTAAGACTGAAATTATTCATAAAACTGATACAATCTGAACTAAAAACCTTGATAAATTGATTGATTTATTTCATGTATTTCCTACGGCATCCAACAAAAAATTATTATTTCTTGAATGATCCGTTATTTTGTGGGTATGATGAGAATAAAAGGGCTTAAACTGCCATCAGATTAGAGAGAAATACACTCAGTCAAGTTGGGTTAAAAGCTATTGAACAACAGTAGTTCCTATTTCTAAGTTAAACATTTGCTGTTTATATGGATTATTTTATACATGTCATGTTTTTGTTCTCTGAGAGGCAGAAATGTTTTGGTTGAATATGATTTTTTTCCTTCATGCAGTAAATTAACTTCAAATATAAAATTAGATTTTATGGTGTAGATGTGTTTGTTTGTATCACAAAATATTTGATGAATGCATTTTTATCAGAAATTCATTAGTGGTCCATCTACAGCTGATCAGGTTTTGACATCAACACAATTCAAGATGCCCACCACAACTAATTCACCTTAGCAAACACAGCTACAAAAAATATTTTGTTTTTTCATAGACTTTGAGCTAAAATCAGGGTTAATAGCAGCTAAGAGTGCCAACAAATTCTGCAAGGTCTTGCAATGTTGCATGTAATACATGGTACACAACATTATGTTCAAGATTTGACCAAAATAGTTTCCAACTTTGGCATAAAAAGTTGTTGGTTATGAGGTTTTCCTAAAGGAATGTCAGGCTTTTATTTGTTAAAAAGATATTGCATAACAACTACTGGTATTTACAACCCCTGAAAACATTATGGAATCACCGGTACAGAGGATGTTCATTCAGTTGTTTAATTTTGTAAAAAAAAAAGCAGATCACAGACATGACACAAAACTAAAGTCGTTTCACATGCCAAATTTCTGGCTTTAGGAAACACTAAAAGAAATCAGCAGAGATGGGGACTCGGACTTAGACTTGAGTCGCACTTAAGTCCCTATTATTAGAGACTTAGACTTGACTTGGACTTGCAAAAAAAGACTTGTGAACATCTCTGGCAGTATAAGTTACATTTACTTTATTGGCCAAACAGAAGGAAAAAATTATGGAATCATGAAAAACAAATAAACAAAATAACACTCCAACACATCACTAGTATTTTGTTGCAACACTTCTGGCTTTTCTAACAGCTTCAGTCTCTGATGGACTTAATGAGGGACAAACAGAACTCTTCATCAATCTGGCTCCAACTTTCTCTGATTGCTGCTGCCAGATCAGCTTTACAGGTTGGAGCCTTGTCATGGACCATTTTCCTTAACTTCTTCAACAAAACATAGTTCGTTTGCTCTCTTTCTTTCTTTCTTTCTTTCTTTCTTTCTTTCTTTCTTTCTTTCTTTCTTTCTTTCTTTCTTTCTTTCTTTCTTTATTTCTTTCTTTCTTTATTTCTTTCTTTCTTTCTGATGCTCTAATCAACTGTGAGATCCTTTAATTTAGTTTAAGTGATTTTTTAATTTATTTTAAATGGAAAAAGCACAATTCTGTTCATCTTTTAACTACACATTGTCCCATTATTCTTATAGTCATAAATAAAACTAATACTTCAATGCTTTTGTAGATTTTACCAAAGCAAAAGTTTTATGCATGTATAAAAGAAATCAATGTATGATAAAAGAAAAGAATAATCAAAAGGCACATCCTTTGTAAAAGGGTAAATACTTATAAGTATATTATTATAAACATTTATAATGTGTTCAATGTTTGCTTAACAGACAAATTATAAAAACTGAACATTTTTGATGCAGAGGATTGAAAACAGTTTGACACATCAGTGCATAAACAGAAAACATACTTTAAAGAAATCACATTTGGTGAATCTTAAGGTGAAGTCATCCCTTCTTTAGATAATCAAACTAATAAATGTAACTTTTTCCTGAACAAAAAAAACCAGATTGTTACCTTCAGTTACATCAGCTCCTCTTTCAAACACCAAAACACACAAAGTATGTCTCACACAAGAACACACCACCCACACAGGCCCACTCCTGCAGAACCTCAGGTGAGATCAAACATAAACACACATTAAACTCAGGTTGACTCTGCAGCCTCTCACACACACCTCCCATAAAGGAACAGCTCACCTCCTCCTCTTTCCGCCACAGCCCAGCTGCGCTCTGTGCAGGAGGAGATGAACAGCCTGGAGGAGGAGAAGGAGAGCGAGCTGGCCGAGGCCCAAGAGGAGCTGCGCGCCGCCCAGGAGGAGGTGCTCCTGCTGCAGCAGGCGGCGGAGGAGGCAGCCGCCGAGCGGGAGAACGACATCGCCTCGCTGCAGGAGGAGCTGTGCCGCCGGCGGGCAGAGCTGGAGCATCTCACTGAGGAGACCCAGGAGTACGAGCTGGAGATCACCACGCTGAGGGCAGAGATCAGCATGAAGAGCCAGCGCAGGGAGGCCGAGAGGAGAGAGGGTGAGACATGAAGGATAAAAACACACACCTGATGTCAGGGAGAAAAGGTAAAACAGTGAGAGGAGTCGTTTCTCCTCAAATAAACCTCTGTGTCCAAACAACAATGAACGATGAACAAAGCGAAGAACACAAACAGTAATGACAAAGATTTATGCTTCTGCTCAGTTTATTGAATTAATCCAACATGCTTCTCAAACAAATTACCTACAATCTGTCACTGAGGCTGAGATTACAAAAACCAAACAGAAGGTTATGAATGGTCTTCTTCCCTCACATCATGTTAGCATCCTGCTGTCAGGAACATAAATCATCCACAGGCTGCAATAATTACAACTGTGACTGTTGAGTGCTGCAGAGGGTGTGGTGTGTGTGTGTAAAACTCAGATACCAGCATCATGAGATCATGACAGAAAGGAACACACTTTTCCAACACATGATTTTCCCAAAGAGTTTAACAGCTAAGCTGCAGATAGGAAAAATACAAGGCACTGTCATGTTTTAATGTTTCTTTTTTAAGAATATAAAAAAGCAAAAAATGGGATTTAAACATTGTTATTTTATAAATCAGACTTGATATTGCTTGAAAAGTAATAGTTGACAGTAAAAGATTGACACGCGCTGCTTGTTTCTCCCTATTTTTGTTTTTTTTTTAAACCAGATGTTTCCTCTAGCTTTTGAATTAATGAACAGATATGAGCGTGGTAAAAAATACACTTTTAAAAATGGTGCACCTCCATATTTGCTTTAAATATGCTAAATCCACAAGTAGAAATATTCCAACTGGCCTGCATCAAATATCAAACATACTTTTTGCAAAATATGAAATCAAACATACAATATTCTGAACTTTATTAGATGGTGCAGTTTGAAACAGTTTACTCCAGTAATTTTCCACATGTGTTGATATGCAATTCTGAAATGCAGGTACAAACTTACTGTAAACAAACAATTTCATTGTACTTTATTAAACAAATCTAAGCATAAATACATCAAAACTATCACATTTCTAAATCTCAAACAGCTCTTTCACGGACATCACTATTGTTGACCTGTTTTCAGTCACTTTGATTATTTTCGAAGTTTCTGTTTCTGCTCCTCAGCTCCTGCCACGCCCACTCTCACCTGTTCCCAGCTCAGGTGTCGCCACTCTGCTCATCAGCCTCTGTCCATTTAGTTTGCACTTCACCAGCAGTCTGGTCCTCCTCCGTGTCTCCTTGAGTTTTTTGTTTCCTTGTGTGATTTGCTACCATGCCCACATAATTATTGGGTTTTATTCAAGCTGCCCATGTTTGGTTTGCCAAAACCTGGCACAAACACGTGGTTGTTGGCAGCTGTGTTTACAAAATTAGCTTACCAGTTTTATATTTGAAGATAATATTATCATCAATATGAGTTAAAAGTGGATTTTGATTTTTTATTAGATATTTTGCTTCATGACCAAGCACTAAGTAAATATCTCATAATCTTCCCTTTTTGTTTTTAAAATCTGTTTTTTTTGGACAATGTAATATGTCTGAAAATTATGAAGGCCAAAAAAGGAAAATAAAAAATCAAAAAAGGGATTTTTTTGTTTCCCAATAAAAAGCAGGACTTCAATTGTCTCAAAAGGTTCATTTGTTTTCCATTTGTTTTGACATATTTGCATAAAATCTGCCTTGTGGCTAGCTTGTCATGCCTTAAAACAGCAAGTGAGCAGCTGTCGTGCTCTACACCACATTTTTTGACAACTCAGAGCAAATTGGGTCTTTTGGGAGGGTCGTTCAAAGAGACAAGAGGTAAAAAAAATACATTTTAGAGGGAAGATGACACAAAAAGTCCTGCAGCAATGCTGAATAAAATAAAAAAAGTGTTGTTTTTGGGAGGCAATAAAGCATGTTTAACAGAAGAGTAAGCATATGTGAGATATTAAATCTGTAAACAAACGTGTGAACCTTTAGATATCTTCGTCTGGTTTCTGTCAGGTGACGTGGACCTGCTGAAGGAGGAGTGCCGCATGCTGAGGGAGGAGTGTCAGACCCTGAAGGAGGACAACAGACGTCTCTCTGAGAGGCTGCAGCTGCTGCAGAGACAGAGGACATGGTGAGAGGTCAACGGCTGCTCACTCATCAGCTGTGTTCATTTGATCACTGCCGTGGTGGGGTGGGGGTGGGGGAGGTGGGGATACCCTTTGGAATACAGCCCCCTCCCCATCAAAGCCACATGTCATGTAAAAAATACCTACCACCTGTTTAATTGCTGCAGAAACCCTGTAACATCATACAACCGGTTCTTTACTGGTGCTGACAACGTTTGGCATCAGCTGAAATTGTTTAGAGATTTATTAAAAGACCGGCTTAAAGTAATGCATATTATCCCCTGCCTTTCATGCCAGATTTAAAAAATTGTCTTATGTTGAGAAATTTTGAAGTCAGAGTTGTTTATCGAGCAAGCCTCAAAATTACCCTCATCTGCAAATGCAAGTTTTTGGGTTATTTATTTGCAGTCAAACCCACAGAGCAAAACATGTCTGGCCCAATTCTGGCCCACACAAGGCACTAACACTCAGCCCAGATACCTCAAAGAGTGGCAGCCCTTTGGTGGCCCAGATGCGGTTTGCCAGAGGTGATCCATGCATGGCCCAGCACCACATATTCGTACCACAACTGGCCCAGTTGGGCCATTGACTAGATTTAGGCAACATAAACCAAACCACAACTGGGCCAGTTATGGCATTAACAGATTTGTGCTGCATAAATTTCTTGTTGTTTCTGGTCTCTGGACGTCACATAATCAGTAATATCTGTAAAATAATAAAATGAACATCTGTTGGCAAATTCTTAACTCTTATATTGCCATAGTTTTCAAATGGTCATTTTACATAAACATCACTGAATTTTTGTCATGGATTTTAGTTTTGGTGTGCCACCCCTGGCTGAAAAACAATTCTGCAGGCGCCACTGCCTGGGCCAGTTGTGACACTATCAAATTTGGGTCACATAAACCAAACTGCAACTGGGCCAGTTGTGGCATGCCATCTTAAAAACAGTGTCATCATTGCCAGACCTGGCCCACATCCAGTTGACAAACCATGCCAGCAATCAGCCAGTTCGACACCAGATCTGGGCCACACCTGTCTGCTATGTGTGAAGTGTGTGTTGTGACCGATTCTCATCTACTACCAAATTAAATCTTAGCTTAATATCTGTAAAACAGACTGAGTTATTATCATTTTTGTGTTGACTAAGGTTAATCAGATGTGGGAACCATGTTGAATGGCCAATGGTTGCTTTTCTAGTGTTTCATTAGAATCAGTCCAGAGAGTCATGAGACATTTTGCCATCAGACAAACACACACACATGCACACACAAACACAGATTTTCACCTTTTGGTGGTAAATATAAATAAAAAATGATCAATCAAAAATATTGTAGTGACAAAAACATGTAAGCTCAGAAAGCATTTTACATTCTGCACCCGTGCAGCTCCAGCGTCTACCTGTCACTGAAAGAGGAAGACACGGTGGAGGGCACAGAGGTCGGGGAGACAAAGGTGACCTCCAATGAGGTGATGACAGAAAGCTACATGACCATGGCTCAGTCTGAGAACTGTCACCTGGTGGACGCCTCTATCCAGAAGAACATCTCATTCGACGGGAAGCCGGTGACGCCCACGAGCTGGACCGGAGGCATCGGTGAGATCCTGTCTCTGAGAGACCAGCTGAAGCAGGCCGAGGAGAATGCCTCCAAGGTGCAAAGGGAGGTAGGAGGCTTTAGAAACAGAGCAATACCAAGATCTTATGGGATTTTTAAGTTTAGCATACAAAGTATTTTCTTTGAATCCAAACAAATTGAGTGCTTGATGTTTTTGTGGTCCAGTGTGACGGTTTGAAGATGGAGCTGAAGGAGCTGCAGATTCTGTACGACAGCAGTCAGAGGGAGAGGGCGGAGCTGGAGGAGGAGCTGCAGCGCTGCAAGGCAGAGCTGGAGAAGCTGTCAGGGGGGGCTCAGGTGAGAAATAATAGAGCCCTATTTGGACCAATGTTGTCATAATGCAAGCTTTAGATTCAGAATGCAACTTTAAATAAATTATTGGAATATCTGGATCTTTCAAGTCTTGAAACAAATATTTGCATTAATTTTTATGACATGCATATCTAGAGATAAAATAATTTGAAGTTGAGCTTTGTGGAAAAGTTATGAGCAGTTAATATCTTACCTGCTGTAGATAGCTCTTTGAATGACATCAATCTGAAGACAAAGAGTTGGACCAGATTAACAAGCTAACCATTAATTTTAAATGAGACAAATTTTGCATTGCAACATTTTTCACATTGTATACTATAATTATTTTCAAGAACAAAAAGGTCAACACCAGCTAGCTGTAGCTCTTCTGGTGCATCTCTGGGCACTTCTTGCAGGAATATTAGACCTTTTCTCCTGGATTGAACATCTATTCCTAAATTTACATAAGATATGCAACATAAAGTATTGTAACATTTGCATATACCACTATGATTTTAGTCAAACTGAGGTCAAACACAGCTACTATATCTGCAATAGGTAAGATATTAATTATTCATAGAACCACAGAACCCCACTTCAAAAGATTTGAATAATCTCTTTGACAGTTTTCTAAAAATATTTGTTTTAATGAATAAAGACATATTTTTTTACGTGCAGCCAACTAACACATAACCTCACATTGTTGGATTCTGTGTGTGTTGCTCACTTTTCTTCTGTGTGCCATAGTGTAGTGGTACATGTTGATATGATCTGACCCGACCTGTCAGCATACATATCTGTATTTATTGTGTGGTTTGGTGTGGGCCACGTGTTCCCCCAATACTGTCTGTGTCCTGACTTTTTCTGTGACGGTGGTGCGTAAATACTGTTGGTGGACAAAAACACAAATCTATAGGCAAACATTCAGGTATGATGGACAATAATGGATAATGAATTGCAAACTTTAGTGAAACCATGTAGAACAAAGTCAGTCTAGAAGTTTTAAATTATACTTTTTGTATAAAAAATGTCTAAAAAAGATTAACTTAATCTAGCATTAGCTGTGAGTTACTATCTTCCTTACCTAGGAACTGCATGAGGCAATTAATCATCATGACATCAAAATAGTTTTTACTTTTGTTTTCTGTGTTGCTTTCTAAAAACTACTGATACACAGGAGTCGTAATATTAAGTGCTTTCATGTGCATCTTTTACCATGCCAGTAGATTCATTCAATTATTATCATCCCAATAAAGAGTTTCTATTTCAGACAAAGGTTGGCAAAAACAAACAATTTTGTCCAAAACTAAGCAGAAGAAGCAAAAAGAAAACTGTGTTTTGTCTACAACAGCCAGATGTGTCTGCGTCATGTCAAACTGTCCCCCCGTGCCTGTCTCTGACGCTGTCCTTGTTCTCTGAATGTCCATGACCTCGGTGCCCGTCCGACAACACGATATTGTCATAAAAACAAATGATCAGCACAATGAGGATAGAGAGAATTAACCGCCTTCATATGCTACATTCACGCTCTGTGTCCCACTTTTTCCCACTGCTGTCGCACGCAGACAACAAATGCCACACAAGCCTGTGCTCACATACTCACATTGATTCGATGTTTGTGTCATTAATAAGCTATGTGTTGCTGTTAAATGGGAAATAAAACCCACTTCATTGCAGCTTTCCCCCTACAAACCACAGCCATAGATCATATCCCGCTTTTAATTGATGGATTTTTATTGATTTTGTTTGTGGTATCTGCCATCGATGCTCCTTGTATTCCTGTTTATTATTTTGCCTCCTCAGTTCATTCATTCATTCGTTCATTTCCCTTCATCCCCATGGTGTTTGTGTTTGTTTTTGCTCCCTCCTCAGAGATTCATCCATCCGTCTGAGCACCCTGTTCTCTCCATCCCCTTCATAGGAATGATTATAATTGTGGCTGTGGTCTGGTGCTGGTTGTCGGAGCTGGCGTCCCAGAGAACAAGGTATGGGAGGAACCCACCACTGTCTGATATATATATATACACAATAATGGCTCATTAGTTCAGCCAAAATTACACACAAACGCACACATACACACACAATGGAGCAATGCAGAGTGTTATTTTATTTTATACTATCTCAGGTTTTAAGAAAAAAAAATTGTTTCTCTGGAAATTAATTAGAACACTAATACAGCCTGCATCTCCACATCCAACATTTTATGAGCAGGAAGCAAATCGGTTAGACTCCAGAGATGCACGGCAGCAAATTAAGATTTTATTTCTGTTTCAAAAATATAACATTTGTGCTCAAGCATGAGAGTTCAATGCTTCTTGAAAAAACAAAAAAAAAAATACTAAAAAAAAAAATTATAATAATGATTCTCATTAGGAGGCTAAATTAAATGATTTAATCAAGTGAACAAGTGAAATAAACAGTTTGGTTTAAAAATAAAATCTTTGACTTATATTTAGAGGGCGGCTTTGTGGTCACGGCACATTTTATGAATGAGGGAGCATCTAAAGTTTAACAAAAAAGAAAATTACAGGATATATTTCAGTTAATACTGTAATAATGCAGTTTTACACTTAGGTTAAACGTTATTGTGGTGGGCCGGGTGGGCAGTTTGACAAAAATTACAAATTATCTATCAAGAAACAGAAAAAAATTTAGATTTTAAAAAGTCATTTGTTCAGAAGAAATATTACACTGTTTTCCAGATATATTCAGAAAAACATTTTTAAAAGCCTATGACTAATATGAAAATTTGCAGTTGTGTAATCTAATTTTAGATCGGTCCAAACGAGTTTATCTCCTTTATATTCAGAATTGTATTTTTTTAATAAGTAGTTACAATATTTTAGATTTGCTTTTTTCACTTGGTATGAAAAGCTCAATAATTTCTGACCTATTAAAGATGCATCTGGACTGTTTTTATTTAAAACACATAAACATTTATTACATTTTGGTTTACAATGATTTGAAAGATGCCAACCAGGGTCTCTTGGAACATAAACCATAATAATAGTGACACTATTATTATAAAACTCTTAAACTATTAAATAAATATACAGCAAGCAGTGTGACACACAATCTGCATTCTGACAAGCATAGAAATCTTTTCATGGATCTCTTAATATTTATTTAAATCAGAAACAGTTACCTTTTATTTCTTATTTTGTTTTATAAAATGTACAGTATATTACATAGATTTTTAGTTTTTATGTTACATTTCATTTGTGTCCTAGAAGCTTATGCACGTCTTAAAGTCACAAATCACTCTTTGTTAAACTTACACACAAACAGAAACGCAGAAAAAAATTATTGCAGTTTTAATAAAGTCATCACAACTAGTGTGGATGAAAGTATCATTTAAATCAGGGATGGAGAAACTGAAATGATGGGTCATGATTTTTTGTTGACACTACCAGAGGGTCACATAGCACTGCACACTTCCCCAAAAAACATTTGTTAAACCAACCTATAGTGCAGTAACTTTACATATTTCATGCTCAAATGCATGTTTAACAGCTGTACTCTTGTTTAATAAATATGAATAAAAAGGTTTTGAGGCAAACAAAAATTAAACACTTTAGCACTGCAACAACATAAGACGCCTTGAGTGCAGTCTCCTGTTGGATCTGGTTCTGGTAAAAATTAGATGTTGTTGATATTATTGTGACGTCAATAAACTTCTCATATTTAGCTTTGTGCAGTTGTTGTAGTGGCGATTTATATGAAAATCCTTCATGGCAGGCAGCGTCTATAAGCAGACTTTATACATAGGTTTGACTTGAAATTCTGTGAACAAAACCTCCAAAAAATAAAATAAATTCTGTTCTTTACTTAAAAAAATCATCCAAAGCAGCTCTTAGATTGTTTTTGGCGGACCTGAAGAAAGTCACCCCCGGGCCAGATAAGGCCCGCAGGCTGCCAGTTACCCATCCCTAATTTAAATGCTGGGTATCAAGAAATAGTGGTATATAACTTGTATTTAATTTAATTTTGGTGAAAAAGAAAACAAAACACTGTGATGATTTGGGAGTTTTAGATTTCCTGAAATGTGGACCTTTGTTTTCAAAGACCTTGAATGATTCATCTATAGAAGACAGAAAGTTACTTCAGACTCTTAATGCTGCTCTTTTCCTGTGTTCCCTCAGGGGAGTGAGGTAGGTTGGAACTCCATAGTGACTCTTACTGCAGCCACAGCACTGATGTTAGCCATGGCTAGCTTCCTGAGAGTCTTCGTCCGATGTTGACTGGATGGGAAACAGCTGTACGCAGATGGACGTCTGCTTCAGACCAGCCTTCTGTCTCTCCTGCCACATCTTTAGACTAAATTGGAATTATTTAAATGTGACACAACCAACAACGGTGTGGTACAAAAAAAAATGTGTGAATGGGTTGTTTTGGGTCTGACGAGACGACACCACAGGTACACAGAAACTGAGAACGAAGCAGACAGAAAGCCTTGAAGACAATGAGCTGACCTTCAGCCCTCATATGGAGTTATTATGTTTAATAAATGTAAGCTAGTGATGTGTCATCTGTGTTCTGGGTCAACAAATATGATCTTTTCTTCTTTTAACAATGTGACAGAATGAGGGTATTGCTTGTTAACGCTCAGTAAATGGGTTTAATTTAATTTAGCCATTATTTATTTATTATATGTGTTGAACTTTTGCTTGATAATAATGACAGACGTTCAGGCTGGACTTTCAGTTTGTTGAAAATAAACCCAGAGAATGAGCTCTTATCAGAAACTTACCTCAGATTGATAAATTCACAAACAGGTTTTACTCGACCCTTTCATTGGATATCTTTTTATTTGATTGTTCTTTAATATTTAAGACGTACAGGTATCTGAATGCCCACCAGTCCGTGCTTTAATGTAACCTCTGATATTTAAAGCCAGCTCTTCTTTGTGTGCAGGAATGCTTCCTCTTTCTTACTTGCCTTCTCCTAATATCTTCAATCTTTGTGTAAAACCAATTTTTAACAACTCTGGGATGAAATCTTTGGCCTAAATGAGCTCTGTTGTCATCTTTTCTTACATTTCAGCTTCAGATTTTTATTTTTCCCCCTAAATGAATGTAAGAAAAGGTTCTTCAGGTTTCTAATGGTACACGGTTTGAACGGGCTGTCAGTTTTATTCGTAAAAAAAAAAATACATTTACAGATGAAATAATTAAACAAGATTTATAATCATGGTTTGTGCAAGGGTTCAAAATATGTAAATAGGAAAGTGTCAGAAAGCATTAATAACAAACATTTTATGTATTGGAGGAATTTGTTTACATTTGTGAAATGTTCCTTTTTGTGACAATCTTTTAGAGCTAAACAAGCATGCTAGAAGACATGTAGAAATACAATTTTTATGTTGGTTTTGTGCTCCTTTGTATTCTGTATAAATAGACATGACATATGGGAGAGGTAATGTTCTTCAATCAATTTGTACTAGCTTTGTAGAAAGTTTATTCTATTTTGAGATAGCGTTGTATATTTGATAGCCAAATTCTAAGCTATGCTTATTTACGGGGACATTATTCAGAGGAGTTTTGAGCATTTCAAACCATTTTCCAGATCCCTACCCCATGTTCAAACATGGTGCAGCCACTGAATACATTGAAACTCCCACAGACACTAGCTGCTGTCAGAAAGCACAAACTAGTTTTTCCACTTTTTTGAGTTTTAGAAATGAAGTAAAATTTTTTCCCAGACATTTATCACTCAGCAGAATCTCAGCAAGCATTCCACGTATGAGCGGCAGCTTCCAGGACGTGCCACAGGACTACAAATGTCACAACTCTATCAAGTGGCAACAGAAAGGGAAGTCCTATTAAATATTGTACAACTAAAGACATCACACATTTATTTCCTAGTTTATTTTACAAGTAGAGTTTTCAGTAGCCTCTATGTTGCACATGTGTTTTAAAACTTGCCGCTTTACCTGTCGATCGCTTTGTTGTTTTCAATATATTTGTGACTATTTTGTTACCTGGAGGTCTATTTTGCACTGCAAATGACTTGAGGAAATAAATATACGCAATCCCTTGTCTGACGACTTTCTTTTCCCAGGGACCAGGGCAGTGGTGGTATTCAGTATTCAGTTTCATTATTTGAGTCGAAGTACTGATCCTGCTGGTCAAATATTACTCCAATATAAGTAAAAGAAGCTCTGTCAAAATTATTGCTAAAGTTAAAGGGAACTTTATATCATGTTATAACGTTTTCCTCTCATCAAAGAGTCTTGCTTTAACTCATTCATGCATGTTTGAGAAATCCTGGACTGTCCTGAGGCAGCCATAATGGCTGGTTGGTCCTAGAACCACCTTTTAGGTGCAGCTCCTCCTCTGTGCTGTGTCTCCACGCAGTGCTTCCCCATCATAGAGCACGCCTCCCTTGCGACTCCAGCAGGCTATCGGCAGCAACAACTAGCAAACAGACACCTGTTGAAACTGCGTGTCTCCTGAGCTCAAAATACTATTTTTCAGTCCAGTCCTCAGATTATAAAATGCCTTTAAGGAAATGTATTTCCAGATGCAAAGGGTGTCACGGTTTGTAAAAAATAGTTTCATTTTTGGAAATAACCCTCAGCTGGAAAGAATAAAAAAAGTATGTATTTGTGCCAGCCACTTTACCAATGATAGCTTTCTGAAGAAAAAGGAATTTAACAGTGGACTAATAACAAGATTATCATTAAAAGACGATGCAGAAGTACGCAACCACCGAACCTGCTGGTGGACACCGGAGGTGAGGGATACCGTCAGGCTGAAGAAGGAGTCCTTTCGGTCTTTTTGGCCTGTGGGACTCTGGAAGCAGCTGATAGGTATCGGCAGTCCAAGCGGATTGCAGCTCGGGTGGTCGCTGAGGCAAAAATTTGGGCGTGGGAGGATTTCGGAGAGGCCATGGAAAAAGACTTTTGTACGGCTTCGAGGCGATTCTGGTCCACCATCCGGCATCTCAGGGGGGAAAGTGGTTCACCACCAACACTGTTTATGGTGGGGATTGTGGGCTGCTGACCTCAATTCGGGACGTTGTAGGTCGGTGGGCAGAATACTTTGAAGACCTCCTTAATCCCACCGACACGTCTTTCCACGAGGAAGCAGAGCCTGAGGACTCTGGGTCGGGCTCTCAAATCTCTGGTGCTGAGGTCACCGAGGTGGTTAAAATGAGGGAAGAATGGAGCGGGAGATCGATAGGCAGATTGGTGCTGTGTCTGCAGTGATGTGGGCGCTGTACCAATCTGTCGTGGTGAAGCATTTACCGGTCGGTCTACGTTCCTACCCTCATCTATGGTCACAAGCTTTGGGTCGTGACTGAAAGAACAAGATCGCGGATACAAGCGCCCGAAATGAGTTTCCTCCGCAGGGTGGCTGGGCTCTCCCTTAGAGATAGGGTGAGAAGCTCGGTCATCCGGGAGGGACT
>JARVJO010000002.1:21973307-21985362 GCA_031762555.1 Cynodonichthys magdalenae
AGGAGCCAGTTGAGGTGGCTCGGGCATCTGGTTAGGATGCCTCCTGGACGCCTCCCTGGTGAGGTGTTCTGGGCACAATCCACTGGGAGGAGACCCAGAGGAAGACCCAGGAAACACTGGAGGGACTATGTCTCTCAGCTGGGTTGCCTTGGGATTCCCCCAGACAAGCTGGCACAAGTGGGTGGGGAGAGGGAAGTCTGGGTCTCTCTTCTTAGACTGCTGCCCCTGCGACCCGACCCCGGATAAGCGGAAGAAAACGGACGGGTGGACATTTCACGCTGAGCTTTTTAGTTATTTGTAATATTTGTAATAGTTTGCTCAACTTAAAATTACCTTTGTTACAATGAAAGAGAAACATTTTTTTACAAAACAGCTTAACAAAGTTTATCTGGTAGAAACATTTAAACAGAACACAGGGACTAAAAGTCTAAAACTGTTCACATACCTTGACCTGCTGCCTTTTCAGGTTGGATGAACAATTAAGTTGGACCGCAGCAAACACTTTAAACAATAGGAATAGTTTTTTTATTTCAACCACCTGGAACAAAAGTAAAAAAAAAAGGCCACGGATGCTCTGGTAGAGAGTTGTTCTTGTGTACAGCAGGCGTAGCCTTCATTACCACCTGCCTGATCCAAGTGTGCATACCTCAGGCAACACTAGTAGGACGAAAATATTTCTTCTTCTTCTCCTTGCAGCTGGTTCAAAGCTTCTTACTGCCACCTACTGTACAGAATATCAGTGTGTAATTTTACAGTGTGTTGGTGGAACAAAATAGACACGAACTACACAAACAAATGAAAGCTGTTTGAGTAAAAAGGGGAGTAAAAAATGACTTTACTGTTAAAATGTAGTGGAATGAAGTTTTTAAATAAAACTCTACTCAAGTAAAGTACAAATTCTCAAAAACTGTACTTAAGAGCATTACTCAAGTAAATTTACTTTGTTACTGCCCACCTCTGGACTTACCAGGGTTCATAATGGTTAGGGTCTCTGGGATCCTCCATTCATGAAAACATCCAGCCCCAGTAGGGACCATCTTGTTGCTGGTGTTATGTTCCAGTGGTTGTATGGATATTAATAACCTTCCTCTTCAGAGACGTGACATGATCTCATGGACGCCGTTTCTTGGCAGATGGCAGAACCTGGTGTGTCAGCGTCGCTGATGAAGCCTCTAAAATAGTGCTCATTACGGCACCGCCGCAGCTCACGCTTTACTAAGTTTAGGTTCAGATAATGAACTCAAAGTATCCTGGTTGTGAAGCCTTGCATTCACTTCTGTTACTTTCAAGCAAATTAGTTTCCCCAAGTCTGGAAATGCTCCCTTAGGATCCCGAGTCAGGAGTCATTCTGTGTCAGAGTTACAGCCAAAGGATTAAAAAGTGTCTAAATGGCCTAATCAAATTGCCTTTGGCTTTAGCCCTATCTGTGCAACAAATTCACCCCAAATCCCTTCTTAAATTTTTTATGTATTCAACTGACAGGCTAACGGAGAAAAAGCTAATTAAAAAAGGTGAAAAGCAGACAGTGAAAGCAGCCATGGGCAGTCTGCAGAGATAAAATGTCAACTGTCCAGGTCAACATGTGTGGCTGTGTGATGGGCTTCCTGCTCACTTTGGTCACTCACACACAGTTACTGAAAAACAAATGAGATTACAATACACTTCAAATTAAACAAAACTATAAACTCTCAGTACTTTTGGAGAGGAAATTGTTGCTTTGTTTTACGATAAATAAAATTTTGTGTTATAGAAAACGCAAAGCAGGAATTTTAATCAATTATGTCAAATTTTTTGATCATTCAATTTAAGCATAAGAGATACAAGCTGATGTACTTCCAAAGGTTCTTCCTTTAAATATATTAGAGAATATATATATATATATATATATATATATATATATATATAAGTAACTTCTCTGGGGTGCTGAGAATCAAATAAGAGTATAAGTGCAGCACATTCCAATCAAGAACTTTAATAATCAACGGTCCTCTCCTTAGGCTTTCCTCAAGATTAGTATCTTGATTGGAAATTTTATTAAGGCCACACCCTGGTTAAACTGACCACATTCTCTCTGTAGGATAAAAGAAACAACCTTTAACTGAGCTCAAGGATATATAATGTCCAAGTTATTTAAAAAATGTGAAAAATAAAGCAACAACAAGAAGACCTATGGGCTTAATATAGACTTTCATTTAAAATGTCTTCTTTGCCTTTGTTCATTATAACCCTGTTTGTCTTTTTCTACATTTAATAAACAATTTTGGAAACATGATGGTTTGTACCATGCAGTAGTGTTTTGTAAGTGCATATTTTTGAAGCTGCTTTTTGAACTGAACTGTTCTTTTTACCCAGATGAGAGGAAAGGATTTGTTAAAATACCAATGGATGAGTAGACAGAATATTACCTGTAAAAAACACATATGGTGCCTTATTTTAATTGCGAGACCTAATGTTGATTATATGATTCACTTTTGGTGCTGGACACTTTTAAATAACATTCAATAGTTAAAACCCAGCTGGAAAACAAAAAGCCATTAAACACTACAGACATTTTCAAAATAAATCCACAAAATGTAGTTGTACATTGTACAATTTATGTGTTGTATAGAAAGAGCCACAGTGGACATGTTTATTTGTTAAGATGTACTCAGTATCATTGAAGAATAATCTGATGAGCGTCTCAGATCTCAATGTTACAGCTCAGGGTTTGTCATTAGTAAAAGTAGAAAGGTGAATACTCTGTCCTGAAGCCAACTCATTTTCATACAGCTGACATCTGGACTTCCACTGAGTTTTCTGACAGTTGCTGACTCAGCTCAAATGACTTTAATCCCTGTTTAGATTAGAAAATGTACACGTGAAGTAAATTTATTTTACTCTATTTACTAGAAAATTGCTAAAAATAGCAAAAAGCCAAACAAACAACATATTTGAAGTATCACCTGACACGGTGGCAGATTAACTTGGGGACACCCGCTGTGACCCCCCCTGAGTGTCCTGAGAATGCCTTCTGCATGTGTCACAGTTATTCTTACCTCCCACTTCTTCATCAATGTTGTCAGCTGGTGTCAACGAGGGCTGAGTCACAACATCATGACAAACAGCAAACCTGCAGCAAACACAGTGTTTACCTCAGAATGAGTCTTTCATCAGCTCGGATTACAGGACACAACTTCATCAGGATTATTCATGTCACTGAACACAGCTGCAGATGACTTTACGTAAAAACAGCATGTTTGAATGTAAAACAGGAGAGAAATAAAACTGGCAGATAAAACATGTTTTAGGTGAAAATCAACAGTTTTAAAATAAAAAAAGACTATAGCAACAGCTTTGTTTGTCTTGTCTACACTGACCTAAAAACCCTTAATGAACAAAAAAACAGAAAGAAAGAAAGAAAGAAAGAAAGAAAGAAAGAAAGAAAGAAAGAAAGAAAGAAAGAAAGAAAAAAAGCAATTCCAGGTGCAGGGACCATCTTGTTTTTGATGTGAAAGAACGTTCTTTCCTTGATCTTTAGAATAAACACGAACAACAGTAAAATTTCATCAACAACATCATAATACAAAATCTGTAAATATGGGTCCAGTTGAATATAAAGGGGTGAGCTTTGTCCTGTAACCTGTGGGTTGTCGGTTCAAATCCCTGCTCTTCACTGAAATAGTACCAACTGATAATATCCCTTTATTTTTGCCAGAATTTAGGCAAAAAAAAGCTTGTCAGATGAAAAATCATAGACAGGAGTGACTTAATCAAGTTAAAGATGGCACCTTTAAAAAAAGTACACTTGTTCAGCTACCTATTAGCATAGCCTGGACAAAGACTTTTGTTTTTTCTTCATACCTCTCTGTGGTTTCTGACTGATGTCACTGCTGATAAGGTACAAATTATTTATAACTACTTGACAGAACGTAACTTCAGAAGCAACTAGATTATCCCATAAGTGAAGCGGAACACCCCAATGACCCCAAAAGACCATCATGAAGGCCTAGAAGTGGCCTTTGGGCCATCAGTTGACGATCACTTATAGAGGCTAAAACATCATCTCATAAGCCTCCTGAAGCAAAGTGACCTTTGATGGTCTGTACAGAAATCATCTCTCACTGTGGTGATGAATCATACACATGTAGCTTCCCACAGTGACCTCAGTCTTTTAAAATGTTTGTGGCCCAAAAGAAAAGTCGAAAACATACTTTCTGTTAGACAATTTTAACTCACTGCTCCTTCTTTTCTTAGTGCAGTTGTTCATCCACTTGGACCCCTGGCAGCATGACACACATTCATAACAATCGGTCAGCCCCCTCCCTGGCTCTCCCCCCGCTCCCTCCCTCCCTTCTGTCACCCAAATAGGAGCTCCTAAAAATAAGGTGCATGCCACAACTGTTGCGCTGCTCGGAGTCCGACCAATCACCGCCCAGGCCTCCCAGTAAACCGACCCCCGACAACAAATAGACTATGATCACAGACTGATAATGACGTGTCCTGGTGGGGGTGCTTTATAAACCCCCATCACTTTCCTCTCTCTGCATGCAAGAAGTTCAACTCCTACACTGCTGCTCCAGTTCACCTGCCATAGAAATCTACATTACAACAAAACAAAAAAGGAAGAAAATCCTGGTGCCTTCATTTCATTTTTACCAACAGTGTTACTTTGAGAAGACAAAAACCGGAGCCACCAGCTGCCTCCCTCATTCGGATAATCCAATCTGTCACTGTCCTGACACGAGTGGTCTCTTCACAAGTAGGTCTGAAGAATCGCTGAGCTGCTTTTTAAACTCCTTCGAGCTTGAACTTTCCTCTGTACGGTCCAACACCCAGGTGTGACCCCCACGGCGAGATTATAAAAGTGGACGAGGACAGGGCTGTCATGATGAGCAACAACTACGGTGACGACCAGCTGCCTCCGCAGTACTACCAGGCCACGGACTTTGGCGAGGAGGAGGAGGACGAGATGCCGGCCACGGAGAAGGACCTGGCTGAGGACGCGCCGTGGAAGAAGATCCAGCAGAACACCTTCACCAGGTGGTGCAACGAGCATCTCAAGTGCGTGAACAAGACCATCACCGACCTGCAGAAGGACTTTAGCGATGGGCTGAAGCTGATTTCGCTCCTGGAGGTGCTGAGCCAGAAGAAGATGTACAGGAAGCACCACGTCAGGCCCAACTTCCGGCAGATGAAGCTGGAGAACGTCTCTGTGGCGCTGGAGTTTCTGGACAGGGAGCACATCAAGCTGGTCTCAATAGGTGAGTTTTAGTGTTTTA
Organism: Cynodonichthys magdalenae; assembly: GCA_031762555.1. Lineage (NCBI taxonomy): Eukaryota > Metazoa > Chordata > Actinopteri > Cyprinodontiformes > Rivulidae > Cynodonichthys > Cynodonichthys magdalenae. Next base: position 21,978,566 of record JARVJO010000002.1, read on the forward strand.
TTGAGAATTGAAATACAAAATCTATTATGGTGGAGAAAAAAAAAGAGGTAAAAATAGAAACTATTTCTGAGGCCTCTGGTTTGATGAGTTGGAGTCAACATCTTATTGGAAGCTCACAGCAGAGGTGTCACTGAGGTCATTAAGATGGCTCAGGGCCAATATCTGTATCCTTCAACAGACTCTTGTTGATGCGCTGTGGCAAACCCTGGGCTGCAAATTTGCTAGGACTGTGCTAATGAGAATGACACAGTTTCCAGTCATACACACATTTGTCTCCAGCAGGAACCGGAACGACTCAGCGGGGGCCCTTCAACTGTTCTGAGCTATATCAGTATAGTTCCTGTTTGGTGCTGAATAGCTCCAGTGGGGATTTGGGGGGATCACACTGTAATAACTTGTGGGGGATTTTTCTTGTCACTTCCACAGAGTCATAAAAGGATGGATGAACAAACCAGCATGCCCCTGAAATTTCCAATAGCTCAAGATGACTGGCAGCATCTATGAAAGCACTGATATTCCACCATGAATAGCAGCTTTATAACACACCTAACAGTTCATGTGGGAAACCGTTATTAAACTCTGACAAGAGCATTTTTCTGATTTAGTGTCTAATGATCCTGTTACACACTTGAGTGAAATTCCTGGCAGGGCCGAGGTTTTGACCGCTGGACTGTGAAGGCCACAGCGTGTCCTCGCTCTTAGGAAAGCACTTGGTGCGTTTGTTTGTGTGTACGTGCTGACGTTTAGTTTCTTTTTTAGGGGCAGGGGACTCTAAATGTCAAAATGTAATCTCCGAGCTAACTTGCTGATCTCATGAGGAGGGGGCTGAGGTCACAATCACAGATTATTCCTCATAAGCTGCAGGTGATGGGCGATGAGTCGGGGACTTGAAGAAGTGGGGTTCTGTGGAAAGGTTATAAACATTTAGTGTCTTACTAGTTGTAGATAACAGTTTGACTGACCTCAGTTTGGAGAAAGAGGTATTAGATCCACCCAGGATGATGAGCCAATGGCTAGTTTGAAAAAGGGACAAGACTAAAGTGCATCTCTGCTCATCTAAAACAACCTAAAAGTGAAAACAGCAGTTCATCTGATGCTATTTCATAAACTAGGAGTGGGTGATATATTAACTTGTGAAGGGTTAAACTTGTTGATGGTGTTTGAAGAGTTTTAAGTCTGTGAATATACTTGTTAAAAGGCCACTGGAGTTTGACAAATTACACAAAATGAATATCATCTGTTTTAAAATGTCCTCTGGCCTAAATGCAAAATTTTATTTTATGTTAGGGTTGTTTCAGTTAACTATCTTACATAGCAAAGTTTGTCTGTCCTATGCCAGTTCTGGCCCACACAATGCACACTCAGCCCAGATACCACAAAGAATCCTAGCCCTTTGGTGTCCCAGTTTGCCAGATGTGTTTCATGCATGGGCCAGCACCACAGAAACCACCCGGGCAGAAGTGGCATGCCATCTTAAAAAACAATTGCCAGATCTGGCCCCACACCTGTCTGCTATGTGGGACGTTTCTCTGTTTAGCAAGTTGCAAAATAGTAAAAAAAAAACAAACAAAACAAAAGAACACAATGTCATTGTGATTTCATGGAAAACTGCATGACGTGATATTTTTTGCCATAGTTTAAACTTGAACTTTGAAGTCGGTTTTACCATCCAGAATAATTTAGATAAAACATTATGCAATCACAGAAAGAAGCAGCAGCTAGCTGGAGCACTTCTGGTGCAGCGGGGTCGATATCCCGAGATATCATCCATTAACTGTGAAATTGACAAGGGTGTAAAAGTTGATAAAACCCTGTTTGGGCGAAACTTTTTTTTATATAAATTAGAGTTTTTTTTAATGACAACAATAACTTAACTTTGAACTTTGCCACATTTAGACCCACTGTAAGCTCATCAGGTCAGAAATAAATGGTTTATATCCAAACCAAAGTTTTAACAGGTTATCTACACCTAGCAAGATGTTAAATGTTCAAAAAAAAATAAAAAATCGAACTATCCCTTTACCAGACAGCTTTGTGTCTGCACAGTTGTCCCAGCTCTACAAGCTATACATTAGGCCAGATTGCTTTGACAGAAACAGGATTGTTAAGGTCTTTTACTTCCGAGGGCTGTCTCTCTTCAGGCAGCTTTAGTGAGGCTCAAAAGCAGCTCCCCAAAGAAAATCTCCTCCGTGTCGTTAAGGCCAAAGATGTCCGAACAGAATCACCAGTTGCACATGTGTCACACTGTGTAACTGGATACCATTTGATGGATGTCTGTTTGACCACACCGTCACCCTTAAAGCCAAACACACATTGTGCCACCTGCCTCTGCCCGTCAAGCTGTGACACATCAAACATTATCTGCTGATTGGGAACACTGATCTCCAAAAAGTCAAAGAGTTCCCAATAAAAACATCTTGTTATAAATAACTGGCATCAAATTTAATTTATTAAAATCACAGTGATTTACTAGAGTTTAGCCACCCAAATTAACAGATAAAATGAGCTACCTTGGTTCAAATGGCTGAATTTTAAAATTAGAGCTGATTTTGCCAGACTTATTTGACTAAGTTTTCCTCTGAGAGTTTCAGGAAATGAGCCTCACGCTAACTGCCGGTAAATTTAATCCCAACCTATTTGATTTGTCCCACTCTAGCTGCACAAGTTTAGGAGGTAATTGAAATCCAAGTGGCGTTTATACAGAGAGGGATCTGTTTCCACATATCCTCAGCTGTCTTCAGAGGACCATTGTGACTGGATGACAGATTGTCAGAGGTCTTCAGTCAGACAGCTGTCTGAGAGAAAAGGGGCTCAGGGGGGAAGCAGTGAGGTGCTTTACATTCCTCACTCCTCAGCAGCCAGTCATCATTTTTTTTCTATTTCTCACCAAAATAGCATGGTCAACTCTGAAGAAATGCAAAAAGAACAATTTTGGAAACAATGTGAATAACAAAAAATAAAACCAGCCACATTCAAAACGGTATTATTAATTTGTTGTATAAAATTACATATCTTAAACCCTCTTGACCTTTGTTCTTTCTGTTGTCTAAACATAGATAGTAAAGCCATTGTGGATGGGAACCTGAAGCTGATCCTGGGTCTCATATGGACGCTCATCCTGCACTACTCCATCTCCATGCCCATGTGGGACGATGAAGACGACGAGGAGACGAAAAAGCTGACGCCCAAACAACGCTTGTTGGGCTGGATTCAAAATAAGGTGCCCCAGCTGCCCATCAACAATTTCAACCGTGACTGGCGAGATGGGAAGGCCCTCGGAGCTCTGGTTGACAACTGCGCCCCCGGTAAGGAGCTTTTTTTTTTTTTGTGGCGTCAGCTGATTCTAGAGGCCCCTGATGGTGGAAGTGCTGCAGCAAAATATGTACAGCGCAGTTTTTCTGACAACAAAACGACACAATATGATATGATACAATGTAATTTGACACAATACAATACAATGATATACAGAGCGATACAAAACAGTATGGTATAATTCAGTACATTACAATATGATATGGTACAATACAGTACAATGTGATACAATATAATACAATATAAAATGACAGCTGTAGGACTGAGTTATTAAAATAAATTGCTTAGTTATTCAAAGCCGACAGATATGGGGTCAAACATGGGGAGTGGAGTTGCCAGATAATCATAGGGGAAACACTGCATTAGGTAAAGGAACAAGTTTTATTATCTTTTACATTTTAAATTTCTGTATTTGTTGCTTTAAATCATAAATTTAAAATTGAGTTACAGTCTATTTTTATAAGTCAAATTTCCCTTGTGTCGGATGTGCCCTGTGGTCTGCTATAGCCCTGTTATATGTTATAATACAATATGACCCTATAGAATACAATGCAATATGCTGTACAAACGGTATTGTACTACAAAAGACATACTGAACAGTTTATTTTGCCTGGGAGACTTTGCTTAAGAGTGAGGACAAAATATTTCTGTCACTGCATATTTATCTTTTCAGAGAAGCCAAAATCTTGCACTCAGGCTAAAGGATGTATGACGAGTCCAGCTGAACTCTATGTGCCTGTTTGAGCTCAGACTGCTCATAAAGGTTGGAGCCAGGCGTGTGTCCCTGACTATATTTAAAACTGTACAGATTTCTCAGATAAACTGTTCACCTTTACTGCTGATCTGGAGCTCTTTCAACTTTCCTGGGAACTCACAAATAATCGTATTTCCTGATTTAGACTAAAGCCACTGTGATTTGTGCTTTCGGGACGAGTTGTTTCAGAATGTTGAACTTTTTTTTTTTTTGCTGAATGTGTCGGAGGACCTCCCTGCCAGCTGTCCCACAATGACTAAAGCTCCCAGTGCTGCCCGACCTGAGGCTCAAGCCCTAGCTTCAGTGTTTATAGCCTCGCTGCTAGACAACACCCCCAAATTTGGGCACCATTCCTCCTCTTCTATCAAGGGGGATGCTTTGGCCCTGCAACAAAATGCAGAGTAATCTGTCACATGGAGGTGCCGGAGCCGCAGATCCAAAGACAAGGCCAGTGTTTGAGTTATCGCCAGTTGAGGCTTCTGCTTCCAACAGTGAACATTAGAGAGTCCTGTCTCGGGTTCGCCTCACAAACTGAAAGATGGGGGAGTAGCAAATGTGGAACACCATGTTTAACTGTGTTTACATGAGCCATTGATCTGAGGAGACGCGCCTTTTAAACACTGTGCTGCAACAGTGACCGTACAAGGTGCTTTTGTCTCATCTGCTGCTTCTAAAGTACCTCAGATCTGAAACACAAGGACTTGGATTTGATTCATTTACAAACGTCCAAAATCAGTACAGCAATTAGATAAAGGAGAGAACCTAGGAAGCTAGCAACAGGTCTTTTTGAATACTATACAGCTTTTCTTTATGCTCAGCTAAAGCGGACGCCACTGACATCAGAGGACTTGTAAAGCTTTGTTTCGTACGCTTCTTTGTTTCACACCCATGCAAATGAAGCTGACTTTATTCAGGGGTCCTGTGTCTTTATTAATTAGATAATAGTATTCTGTGGTGAGCTTGCTTGGGTCTTTTGAGTGAGTAGCCACTCCACTGCCAACAGTAATCCAATTTAGGCATTAGCTGCACGAAGCATGAGAGGCTCAGCCACACTGAAAGCACCGCCGTGCGAGTGCTCTTGTGAATAGTCGATAGAGATGTTTGTTGTCACACATACAGAATTTGCAGAAGCAGAGCAGTGTGGGTAAGGTCACACAGTCTAGTCGTTAGAAGCGCTTTAGAGATAGGAGTGACAGCCTAAGTGGGTCTTATTATAGTAACTGCTGTCTGCTCCTGTCTACATTACCCAGTGCACAATTTTCTCATTGCCCTCTCACCTTTTTTTCCTCCGTTAGGTTTGTGCCCCGACTGGGCGGAGTGGGACCCCAATAAGCCTGTGCAGAATGCCAGAGAAGCCATGCAACAGGCTGATGACTGGCTGGGTGTGCCTCAGGTAAGCTATGTTGTAGATAGCAATCAAGAAGTGCATCTTTGTTGTAGATCAACTGGGTGGGGTTAAAATCAGCTTTAAAAGTCGTGTTTGTGTCTATTTTCTTATAGTTGATACAAAAAAGAAAGAAATACAGTGAATGAGCACAATTCTGCAAACGATCACACACTTAATACACACATCTTAAAAAAAAAACACTTAATTAATTCTAAAATATGTTTTTAAAACAAGCAATGCAATGTATGAAAGAGAGCCCTGTTTTTTCTCTCTCAGGATATCGCCCTAGAGGGTAAAGTAGAATTTTTAATACTCTGCTCACTTTTTATCTTTGCCATATTTTACTCTAGTTCTCAGTGAGTGTTGGGATTTTAGTTGGCAAAGAAAAAAAAAGTGTTGTGAACTTGTGGATTTATTCAGACCTTTTGCGAGTTAGCACACGAAATGTGTAAATACTGTCAGCCTGCACGCAGCGGAATAACAATGCGAAAAGCCTGAGCGTGCACTGTTTCGAAGTTTCCCATCTGAGTCTCGGGATCTATGGATGTGCACTACGTGGTTGTTTACTTGTTTGTCTAACACACATTGTTATCTTTTTCTCTCAATGAGGCTTAACATTTGCCAGATAAGGAAGGGGTGCCTGCCATGGCTCTGCAGGCCCTCGATGAGGGGAGGTAGATTCCAATGTGTTTAAATGCATAAAGTTAAGGCCTGACTCTGGATACCCCCCCCCCCCCCCCCCCTCCTCCACACACACACACACCTCCCCATGCTGGCTTAACCTTTCTGTCCTAAGGTTAAATATAACCATTGTGGAGCGTGGCTTTGTGCCACTGTTTGACAAACATGCAAACAAGTGCTTTAAGAGAGACAGAAGTTAGAGGTGGAGTGAATAAATACATTTAATCCTTCTTTAAGTCTGCCCCATTATTCTCCATCAGGGAAAAGCTGCCCAGAAGAGTAATTCGTACTGAAAATAATATTGTAGTTTTATTATTTGTTTTATACATATAGATTTTTAGTATTTTCATACTGAATATCCCAGGCCATTTATACAATTAATTTCCGTTTTCCATTCTGTGTTTAGGTGATTGCCCCTGAGGAAATTGTGGACCCAGATGTGGATGAGCACTCAGTCATGACGTACTTGTCTCAGTTCCCCAAGGCCAAGCTGAAACCTGGGGCTCCTCTCAGACCCAAACAGCTTTTTCCAGACAAGGTCAAAGCCTATGGACCAGGTGTGGCTGCTTGGCTTTAATGAAGACCGATTTGGGGGGGGGGGGGGGGGGGGGGGGGGGGGGGGGGGGGGGGGGGGGGGGGGGGGGGGGGGGGGGGGGGGGGGGG
>JARVJO010000002.1:21985462-22012114 GCA_031762555.1 Cynodonichthys magdalenae
ACAGATTTTACCCCCCCCCCCCAAAAAAAAAAGGATAGTAGTCATGAGTTACAGATCAGAAAAAAAAACAGACAAAAAAATTGTATTTATTAGACATTTTAATACTTTTTGTTGAAGTTTTTATTTATTTTTTGTTTATTATTCTGTCACAGCTTTTTAAATTTTCAAATGCACCTTGGTCAGTGAATAACTGTGTTTTTGTTTTCACATCTCAGGCATTGAACCTCAGGGCAACAAAGTTCTGCACCCAGCTGTATTCACGGTAGAAACTTTGGAGGCTGGCAGCGGTGAAGTCTTGGTGTTTGTGGAGGATCCTGAGGGACACAAAGAAGAGGCAAGAAGTCATACATGAAAAATGAGATTGCATCAGTGAACTCACACAGTCCTAAATGTCCAGAAGCTTATCTTACCTTCTTCCACTGTGATGTCTCACACTCCAGGCTAAAGTTAAACCCAACAAAGACAAAAACAGAACCTACACTGTCACCTACGTTCCAAAAGTTGAGGGTGTCCACAAGGTAAACTTCAAGCTTTATTAACCCCAGTTGACTCAAAACTTTTATTTGAAAGTGCCTTATACTTGTCTCTATTTTATCTTAATTTTTAGGTAAAAGTGCTGTTTGCAGGTCAGGACATTGACAAGAGCCCCTACACTGTGAACGTGACGAAGGCGATGGGCGACCCGAGCAAAGTCCACGCCAGGGGTCCGGGTCTGGAGCTGACAGGCAACGTGGCCAACAAACCAACTTACTTTGACGTCTATACAGCTGGTGAGTGAGGCTAAAGACTGGCTATTTTAATAATTAGGCCTCAGAAAGGTCATACAATAATGCTTTTGCCTTTGTGTGTTCTCATCTGTCTGTTAGCATAATATCTCGTGAACTGCTGGATGGATGTTAATGAAAATTTCAGAGACTTATATTTGAAGGCACGTTTTTCAGCTAATTAACGTTTGGAGTGAACCAAATTCAAGATGGCCACCAGAGTTAATGAACCTTAGCTTGGGAGTTTCCAAACTTTTCCATGCCATTGTCCCCTAAACAGCGTTAGCTTCTGGCTGGAGACCCCCCTTTCAAACCTACTAACAATGCTACAAAATATTTAAAGAAACATCAACTTTTAGAATGTTTTTACGCACTATTCAATCATTACATTTGTTAAGCATAAGAATTTTATTAATTATTCCCACTGAATAAGAAACTTTTCAACAATATCAAACTTCTATTAAGCCCTCTTAAATAACATTTCAATATATATTTTTTTATAAATCATCACCTTCCAAAAATAATGGCCTAAGTCATAGTTTTATTTTTAGGAAATTTTTAGGACACAAACAAACTTAACCAAAAATGTACCATTTGTTATGTTTCGAGATCTCTGATAAACTCGGGCCATTATTTTAGAAAGGTGTCAAAACTGTATATTAAAATCATGACTAAAATACAAATTTGAAATTATGATAATGATTTAAAACATTTATTAGATGAATTTTTTTAATTTTCGCATTTTTTTCTTCCTCTTCCCTCCAGCTTTCTTGGGCACCCCTATCGCCCCCTTGGGGCTTGCCACGGCCCTATTTGATTAACGCTGCCTTAGTCAACACAAAAATGTCTATAACCCAGTCAGTTTTATAGATATTGAGCTAAACTTTGGTGTGGTAGTAGCTGACAGTCAATCACAACACATACTCCAAACAGATTGCACGATATTGCAAGTAAAATTTGTTGCATTAATTTTATTTAGCAATAACCAGTTATTTCTCTGGTTATTTATCTTCAGGTGCTGGTCACGGCGACATCAGCGTGGTCATTGTGGATCCTCAGGGTAAAAAGGACACGGTGGAGCTCATGCTGGAAAACAAGGGGGACAGTGTGTTTCGCTGCACCTATCGCCCCGTACAGGAAGGGCCTCATGCCATCCACGTCCTGTTTGCAGGACAGGAGATCCCCAGGAGCCCGTTCACTGTCAACATCGCTGAGGGTAAGTCATTTGTATGGGTTGTAAATAACTGTCTGGCAAATCGTATTTCTCGGCGTGCTGTTAAAGTTGGGGGGCTCTATCCATCACAATCCACAGTCATCTTTAGTTGAACAGCCACGCTTTACACTCCATAACCCCTTCCTGTTTGTCATTTCTAGCTCCAGCAGTTGCTCCTCCTGCGGGGGCACCACTGCAGATAGCTCCTCAGTCAGTGCGCACCCCTCCGGGAGTGAAGGGTGGGATGGGGGTTCCCCCCGCAAAGCCTGGTCGTCCAAGTTAGTATATGTTGCCTAGGAGGAGCATCCCAGTGCCATTCTTTTCTGTGCCAGGCTCTGCACATGCCCTTCTTTGCTCTTCCCTTGAAATTTGGTGTGCAATGCCATGCTTGGTCGCCTGATCTGTGTTCTTGCTGCTTGACGGTTCAGTTCTGTTCAGAGAGAGAGACGAGATGCAATGTTGTGCAAATAGTTCATAGATTGACTCAGTTTGCCTTCCTGTCAGTTTCTTTGTTCTTTCCTGTTAAATATCTTTGCTTGTGTTCTTGACATGTTTGTTTTCCTTCAAGTCTAAATTTGCATCAGCCAGCAGCCAGTTTTAAGCCTGCCCTCAACATTTCCTGTTCCTCAATGCACTGGAATGATTATTGTATCATTCGGCACTGCTCACTTGCAGTATGCTCCTCAAAAAAAAAAAAGACATCTGTATTATTTCCAGGTTTACAGGAATCCTCTGTGAAGTGGAATTTGCTACTAACTTTGCTATCAGCTGCTGGCCATGTTCACTTTTTGTATCTTTGACATCATTTTCTCTTTCACACTTTTTTCCCTTCTTTTAGCCACAAATCCAAATGCTTGCAGAGCCACTGGCAGAGGGCTTCAGCCTAAAGGTGTGAGAGTAAAGGAGGTTGCAGACTTCAAAGTTTTCACCAAAGGAGCTGGGAACGGTCCACTAAATGTCTCAGTTAAAGGACCAAGTGAGTCAGACAACTTTCTTGTCACTAAATTGTTCTTCCCATGTAATATTTACATGTACATAAAAAAGCAATGGACAAAACTAGTTGATAAGAATCCCTACTGACATTATTATTCCTCCTCAGCTGGAGCAGAGGAGCAAGTGAAAGTGAGAGATACAGGGAACGGAGTGTATGAGTGTGAATATTACCCTCTTAAGCCTGGTAAATACACAGTGAGCATCACCTGGGGAGGCCAGCCTATCCCTCGCAGGTAAGGTTCTGACATGGTGGTAATGAAGGTCTTTTGAAGTGAGGTTGTGCGGAGATCTTTAACAAAAAAACATCTTACCTGTTGTAGTTAGCTTCATTTTGTTTTGACTGAATTGGAAAGCTAACGGCTATAGTGACCGGGACTAAAACTAAAGTGGATTCCTCTTATTTTACAACTCAAAACACTAGAATTTTGCTTTGATTTGTTCAAATTCTTTTTTTATTTTATACCTATGCAACTGTTATAAAAAGACAATCATTTACTTGGAGTTTAATGGTCATGAGGTCATTCAAAGTGCTATCTACAGCTGGCATGACATTAAATTTCACAGAACCCAATTTTGAAAAATTTGAACTCTTTCTTTAACTTTTTTCAACATCTCATAGTCATATTTATACCAGTTAATGTTGGTGTTTTCCTGTGCATTAATGTTTGCCACAGTCCCTTTGAAGTAGAGGTGGGTAAGGAAGCAGGTGTTCAGAAAGTACGGGCCTGGGGTCCTGGTCTAAAGACTGGCATGGTGGGAAAATCTGCTGATTTTGTGGTTGAGGCCATTGGCACTGAAGTTGGAACTCTAGGTAAGATTTTTATGAGTGATTGAAGCTCCTATTTAAAAAAAGGTTATCTCTAAATCTGGAATTAAATGTGAAAATGTTGCTTTTTGCTCAGGCTTCTCCATTGAAGGCCCATCGCAGGCTAAAATTGAGTGTGACGATAAGGGTGACGGCTCCTGTGACGTGAGATACTGGCCCACCGAGCCGGGGGACTATGCTGTCCACGTCATTTGTGATGATGAAGACATCAAGGACAGTCCTTTTATGGCCCACATTCTACCTGCTGCCAATGATGTCTTCCCTGAGAAAGTAATTTCTTGTGATTTTTATCAAGAAAAGACATAAAAAACATTTGTTACTGTGAGTGACTAAAGAGAATATTTACAGGTTAAAGCCTACGGGCCAGGCTTGAAGCCGACTGGTGTGATTGTAAACAAACCAACTGAGTTCACCATCGATGCCCGCATGGCCGGGAAGGGTCAGCTCAAGATTTACGCACAGGTATGGAATGTACAAGTTTGTGGAGTGTTCATTCTTTATTCATAGGAATACAACATTTATATTGCATGAGGCTGCACAGCATCAAACTGACAGGGTTTTGTTTCCACCCAGGACTCTGAAGGTTGCACTATCAACATCAAGATCACTGACAAAGGGGACGGCACATTTCTGTGTGTGTACACTCCTGTCAAAGCCATTAAACACACCATCATAATCACCTGGGGTGAGGTCAATGTGCCCAACAGCCCCTTCAGGGTAAGATACACCTTTGCACAGACACACACATGTGAAAAATAAACTCAATCTTGTTTGATGATGCTTTACCAAATATAGACAAAGTAAGAGGAGTTACACTTCAGTTAGTTGCTTCTGCTTCAAGTGCACTGTGAATTCATTAGGTGCTGGTTGGAGAGGGCTCTCATCCTGATAAAGTCAAGGTCCATGGGCCCGGAGTGGAGAAGACGGGGCTCAAAGCTAACGAGCCAACATACTTCACTGTGGACTGCAGCGAGGCGGGTCAAGGTGAGCCTGCGCGAGTTTAGACGGTATGAGTGGTTACAAAAACACTCCAGAGTTCAGTTGGCCAAATAATAGTGCCTACATTCAGTGAATGTTAAAACACAGATGGGGCTGAACAGGGGAATCTGTGAGTCTGAGCTGCATTTATTTTTAAAATGCATAATTGTAGTTGAAATAAAGCTCTAGGCAATGGAGTGACAGCATCAATTTATTCAGATCTTCTACTGTTGAATAACCTCTGTGAACTGGGCTTATTGTTATGCACCATTAGGAGACATCAGCATTGGAATCAAGTGTGCCCCGGGGGTGGTCGGACCGGCTGAGGCTGACATCGACTTTGACATCATCAAGAATGACAATGACACCTTCACTGTCAAGTATACTCCGCCCGGTCCGGGACGATACACCATCATGGTGCTGTTTGCTGACCAGGTAAAAATAGATTTTCTAGATGACATGGCACTCGGTCTTTATTCTTTTTGCCCATGTGTCATTATTCTGAGTATTTCAAATGTCTTTTTCAGGAAATTCCAATCAGTCCTTTCAAAGTCAAGGTGGATCCTTCCCATGATGCTGGCAAGGTGAGAGCAGAGGGTCCTGGACTGAACAAAACAGGTGAGAGTTTTTAATGCTATAATCACCGTAACAGTTAATTTAAGACTGTCCACTAACACTGCACGTGTGTTTCAGGCGTGGAAGTGGGCACTCCAACCCATTTTACCATTTACACAAAGGGAGCTGGAAAGGCCAAGCCTGAGGTGCGTTTTGCAGCATCAGGCCCCGGCGAGGCTGTTCGTGACTTTGAGATCATCGATAATCACGATTACTCCTACACTGTCAAGTACACGGCTCTTCAACAGGTAGAATTTGTTTGATAAGTACCATTATTCAGAATTACACCCCCAAATCAGTGAGGCTTCATTTTCTTCTGGCATTTTTTTCCCTTTTAGGGCAATATGGTAATTTCTGTGACTCATGGAGGAGATCCTATCCCCAAAAGCCCTTTCCACGTCACAGTGTCACCAGCTCTGGATATTGGAAAGGTGAAAGTGAATGGACTGGATACCAGTGAGTAACACTGACTTTATTTCATGTAATTTTGCACACAGTGTGTGTGAATAGTCAAAAGTAAATATCTCACTGTCATCTTACTTGCAGAAGTGGAGGTTGGAAAGGATCAAGAATTCACAGTAAACACAAAGGGTGCAGGTGGACAGGGCAATGTAGGTGTGAAGATGACGTCTCCTTCTGGTCGACCAATCCCATGCAAGATGGAGTCAGATAAAGCAAAAAGCACTCATAGTGTAAAGTACATCCCCCCAGAGGAGGGACAGTACAAAGTGGATGTCAGCTACGATGGGAACCCTGTGATGGGAAGCCCCTTTGGGGTTGAAGCAGTCATGCCAGCTGATCCTTCGAAAGTAAAAGCCTTTGGCCCAGGCCTTAAGGGTGGAATAGTGGGTAAACCAGCTCCGTTCACCATCGACACAAAAGGAGCAGGTGCAGGTGGGCTTGGCCTGACAGTGGAGGGTCCCTGCGAGGCAAAAATTGAGTGCCAAGACAATGGCGACGGCACATGCTCAGTGTCCTACCTTCCCACTGAGCCTGGAGAGTATGCAGTCAACATCCTGTTTGCGGAGCAGCACATCCCTGGTTCCCCGTTCAAAGCTGCTGTTCGCCCAGCTGTCGATCCCAGCAACGTAACAGCCACCGGGCCAGGCCTGGAGAGGGCCAAGGCAGGCGAACCAGCAACTTTCACTGTGGACTGCACCAGAGCCGGCAACGCTGAGCTTACCATCGAAATTGTGTCAGAGACTGGGGTCAAAGCTGAGGTGCACATCCAGAAAACTTCAGAGGGGAGCTTTTCTGTCACCTACATCCCATCCTTTCAAGGCTCTCATACCATTACCATTAAATATGGCGGTCATATGATCCCATACTTTCCAAAAGTTCTACAAGTGGAACCCTCAGTGGATACCAGCGGAGTTCATGTCTACGGGCCTGGAGTGGAACCCAGAGGTAACAATAAAGAGAATAAGCTCAGAATGCATTTGCACTTCATGTTAGCTCTAAATTCTGGTGAAATATCCATTATTGTGCAAATAACGCCACTGGAATTACTATTGTAGTGTGTATAAATCAGAGAAGAGGAAGGATGTTTGATCGCTTTGTGTTATTGAGCTCGTTTGATGTGAGTCCTGGGCAACAAATCACCTGAAGTGCTTTTGTGTTTCAAGGAGTCCTCAGGGAAGTCACAACCCACTTCATTGTTGATGCGCGTGCCCTCAACAAGGTTGGAGGCGGTCATGTAAAGGTCCACATCATCAACCCCTCCGGCGCCAACACAGACTCCTACATTACCGACAAAGGCGACGGCACTTACAGGGTGGAGTACACGGCCTTCGAGGATGGTAAGAGCAGAGAGAGAGAAAGAAAAAAAGTGAATCAATAATTAACATTTGCACAAGTTGATGCTGAATAAATTACAAACTTTACATAGATGGGGAGTCTGCATATAGGCAGACAGGAAAATCACTAACAGGTGCTTGTCTCCGGTGCCATTTGGGAATAAAGCAGGAGAGGGGGAAAAAAGAAAGAGCAAGTGAGATAAGGGTATAAATACAGAATGATGCAGTCGAGCAATGATGCGAGGGGCAGAGAGCAGGCAGGCAGTGAGGCTCTGCTTTATAAATAGTGCGCTCTGGAACAGAAGCTTATAACCAGGCAGGTATGTGTGCTGAAGTCTGCCTGCACATGGTGGTACAGCAAAGGAATGACAGGGGATGTTATTAGAGACCTATAACACAAAGCAAAGAGATCACAGAGTACTTCTCCACCACCAACAGACATCCTCTAATATCAGAGCACTGTGGTTGGGAATATGGTGTGTAAGCCTACTGAGAGCGCTCTGTCAGAAAAATGTTGTAACAGTATAATGAATAGGGAACAGATGTAACGTCTTGTATGTTCAGCGGAGCGTCTGTACTCCAGATAGCGTATTTTATAAATAAACAGATGTTTGTCTCCCTAAAAGGGAATGAGACTGGCCTATAATTAAAAGCAAATAGGCAAAAGCAAAAACATATTTGCCTGCTTTGAGGACACAAACAAAACGCACAACATCAAACAAGCTGTCTCTGCTTGTATGCAGGGATGCATATGATCGAAGTTGTGTACGATGGAGCGCCTGTGCCGAAAAGCCCCTTCAGAGTGTTTGTGGTCGAAGGATGTGATCCAACTCGGGTGCGTGCCTTCGGGCCAGGATTGGAGGGAGGAGTAACCAACAAGTCAAACTGTTTCACCGTGGAAACCAGGTACTGTGAGTCAGAAAAGGGAGACATAAGGCTTGAATAAAACATGCACACACAGTTGGGTTTAACAATATTGATTTAAGGAAAGAACCACTAAATAATTTAAGACATCAAAATCCTTGAAGGAATGCATATTAACATCTAGTTTTCATATGAGATATGTGTTGAGAAATGAGAGCTACAGCCATTTTGGTTAAACACTGACAAAAGTGTTGTGCATGATCTTATGCAAGATTGTAAGCACAATTTGTTTGTTCTCATAGTAGGTGTTGTAAATGACTGTCAGTTGTACATCCAATGATTACTTTGAGAGTTTAATTCAAATCTGTTGATGTGATATTTTGCTCTCAGGGGTGCTGGTACAGGAGGACTGGGTTTGACCATTGAGGGAGCCTCAGAGGCAAAAATATCCTGCAAGGACAACAAAGATGGCAGCTGCAGTGTGGAATATGTCCCCTTCACTCCTGGTGACTATGACGTAAATATTACCTACGGAGGGCAACCTATCCCTGGGAGTCCATTCCGTGTGCCTGTGAAGGACCCAGTAGATCCCAGCAAGGTGAAATGCTCCGGTCCGGGTCTGGGTACTGGTGTGAGAGCCCACGTTCCTCAGACTTTCACTGCAGACTGTACCCAGGCTGGACAGGCACCACTGGATGTCAAACTTTATGGACCTACAGGTAAGAATGATCAGGACAAGGAAAATAAATACAACTTTCACACAAAGTAATAAGCATGTGATACATTACTATTTACAGGTAGTGTGGAGCCTGTTGGTGTGAAAAACAACGGTGATGGCACCCACACAGTTCACTACACCCCAGCACAGGATGGTCCCTACACTGTAGCAGTCAAATATGCAGATCAGGAAGTCCCACACAGGTACTGCTGTATGAGCTTAATGAGTAACAAAAACACTCAACTAGGTCAAATATTCAGAGTTGTCACCATTAGAACACTGTCTGCTTGGTTTTAAGAAAGAACAAGTGTCATAGAATCACTGCTAAGTCCTCGCTTTTCTTTCTCTTTCACAATTAGTTTTTAATTCCCCTCTATATCCTCTTTCAACAGTCCATTCAAGGTGATGTCTCAGCCTGGGCATGATGCCAGTAAGGTTCGAGCCAGTGGCCCTGGTCTAGACACCAAAGGTGTTTCTGCCAGCCTGCCTGTAGAGTTTACCATTGATGCTCGTGATGCTGGAGAGGGGCTGCTCACTGTGCAGATTCTGGTAGGTGCAGCCACCACACATAAACTGTGGTAATCATTGTAGCTGTAAGCCACTACCTTTTTTTTTATTAAGCTTGTATTTTTTTACAGGATCCAGAAGGCAAGCCAAAGAACGCAACCATCCAGGACAACAGAGATGGGACATACACCGTGTCCTACGTGCCTGACTCTACCGGCCCTTATACAATCACAATTAAATACGGAGGAGATGAAATTCCCTACTCTCCATATCACATCCAGTCCCTGCCCACAGGAGATGCCAGCAAATGTCTCCTAACTGGTAAAAAAACTATGCTCTATCTGCAAATTCTACAGAGAACAAAAACCTAACCCTTCATTTATCACCTTTCAAATTCACAGTTTCAATTGGAGGACATGGCATGTGTAAGTAACAAATCTTTTGTTTTAATTTCCATCATCTTTTAGGTGCATGAATTTACAAAGTATATTTGACCTTCGTCTCTTCCATGTTTGTTTTGAGCAGCAAGTCTCCAGAAGTTGCAGACCTCAGAGGATACGGTCATCACAGTGGATGCCAAGGCAGCAGGGAAAGGGAAGGTGACCTGTAAGGTGCTCACTCCGCAGGGGGTGGAGTTGGACATGGATGTGGTGGAGAACCACGATGGGACTTTTGATATTTACTACACGGCCCCTGAACCTGGGAAATATGTGATTACCATCCGTTTTGGGGGCCAGAACATCCCAAAGAGCCCCTTCAATGTGATGGTGAGTAAAAGATTATTTAATAGCTGCTCCAATGTGGTTTTTGCTCTGACAATTTTATATATGAAACTGATAAATTCCCTTTTTTTTTTTTTAATAAATGATAGGCCACAAATGAACAAGTGGTTCCTCGTGATACTGTGGATCCGCTCTTCCGTCCTGTTAACTTCCTGGTTCCTTTCATGCCACAACAAGGAGAGATCACAGGTGAACACACTTGGAAACAAAACTAGATTATAGTCTGAATCTTTTTAATTAAAGTGAAATAAGTGCAGTAAAACAATTGTACTTGATAAGACTTGTTGAATTGAGAAAAAATTCCAGGTTAACAAGATAAATAATCAATCCCATTCTGCTCTTGCTTAGTATAACGGTCTACAAGATAAAAAAAATACTTTTTTTCTGGATATAAGAGTGTAAGACTTGGTTAGATGGACAATTTTTGCAGTGTTCTCAGTTCACCTGTATTTATGGTTTTATATTTATTCATTTTGTCATTCCAGGTGAGGTGCGGATGCCTTCTGGCAAGACTGCCCGCCCACACATCACTGACAATAAGGACAGCACCATCACAATCAAGTACCAGCCCACAGAGAGAGGCCTGCACGAGATGGACATCAAATATGATGGGAACCACATTCCAGGTCAGCTGTGCATCATGATGGAAGCTGTTTGTCTCCCTTTTTGATTTAATTTCATATTTAGAAATCAATCAAATACCAGTCAAAACCACAGTTAGTCTAATTACATGTTTCCCAATGATTACAATTTTCTCCAGGAAGCCCTCTGCAGTTCTATGTGGATGCTGTGAACAGTGGAGTGGTGACTGCTTATGGTCCAGGACTGAGTTACGGAACAGTTAACAAAGCTGCCACTTTCACTGTGGTCACCAAGAATGCAGGAGAAGGTCAACACAACACTCTTTACTGTGTTTTTTTTTTGAGTCAAATAGTTTTCAGTGTCAAACAGCTGAAAATAAAGATCCCCCCCTCCCCCTTGATCTCCCAGGTGGTCTGTCACTAGCAGTCGAGGGACCCTCAAAAGCAGAGATCACTTGTAAAGACAACAAAGACGGCACCTGCACTGTGTCCTACCTGCCCACAGCTCCGGGAGACTACAACATCATTGTCAAGTTTGACAACAAGCACATTCCTGGCAGCCCCTTCACTGCCAAGATCACAGGTGAGGAAGTACATCATGTGTTATAGACTGTTCCCTCCTATTAACATACATTTATGAGGTGTAAACAGCATTTAGTGGTGAATAAATGTGTCAACCGCATTTTTATATGTCAGGAGACGACACCATAACCAGAACCTCTCAGCTCAACGTTGGCACAGCAGCCGACGTGTCCCTGAAGATCGCAGAGACGGATCTGAGCTCCCTGACCGCCAGCATCAGAGCTCCATCTGGTAACGAAGAGCCCTGCCTGCTCAAGAGACTCCCCAACAGACACCTCGGTGAGAAAATCTCTTGCCACAAGATAGCAAAATAAACAGAACATTGATACATATTTACTTATCAATAGTTTATTTATTTCTTGCCTCTGCTTCTATTTTCCTGGTTTTCTGTTTATTTATTGTTTTTCCTCTTTTAAAATTCCAGGCATCTCTTTCACTCCAAAGGAGGTTGGTGAGCATGAAGTGAGCGTGAGGAAGAATGGCGTGCACGTAGCAAACAGCCCTTTTAAAATCATGGTTGGACAGTCTGAGATTGGTGAAGCCAGCAGAGTGAAGGCTTTCGGGAAGGGCCTGGTGGAGGCGCACACTTTCGAAATGGCAGAATTTTTTGTGGATACAAGGAATGCAGGTAAAAACTCCTATATGTTACAATTGTTTAGACGTGTATGATTTGTTAAAACACAATTCTGATTATGTTTTCGTTCCCCCCTTTAGGTTACGGTGGTCTAGCTTTGTCAATTGAGGGTCCAAGCAAAGTCGATATCAACTGTGAAGATGTAGAAGATGGGACATGCAGGGTGACCTACTGCCCTACAGAACCTGGAAGTTATACTGTTAATATAAAGTTTGCAGAAAAGCACATCCCAGGTTAGATTTTTGATTTTTTTACTCAAAATTAAAATTTATTATTGACTGGTGAAACGAAATTCAATATTTCCTCACATTTTCCTGTGTTTTCTCTGCAGGAAGTCCTTTTATAGTGAAGGTGACCGGAGAAGGAAGGATTAAGGAGAGTATCACCAGGAAGAGACAGGCTTCTTCCATTGCCTCAGTGGGCAGCACATGTGGTCTTAACCTCAAGATCCCAGGTGAGTCCATCAGCCCTTTGAATGTGGACAGAGAGCAGGTGTCAACCATTTTCCAAAGAAGCTACAGCGGACACGTTAACATTCTCACTTCTTTTTTGCTGCAGGAAATTGGTTCCAGATGGTTTCAGCGCAGGAGAGACTGACCAGGACGTTCACGCGCAGCAGCCACACATACACCCGCACCGAACGAACAGAGATCAGCAAGACCCGCGGCGGGGAGACCAAGAGGGAGGTACGAGTGGAGGAGAGCACCCAGGTGGGAGGAGGGGGGAGCCCTTTCAGAGATGTCTTTGGAGATTTTCTGGGCAGAGAGAGCCTCAGCAGCTTTGCTGGCATCACGGCCAGACCTGAGGGTGAGTTTCTAAAAGTTTAAAGGCCCAAAATCATCAGCATTGCATCTAAAGTGTCATGTTGCTTTGACTTGTCAGCTGAAAGTGGTTCGCAGGCCATGACAGCGCAGGTGACCAGCCCCAATGGGAAAACGGTGGATGCCGACATCGTAGACAGCGGGAGCAGCACATATAGCGTGCGCTTCATCCCGCAGGAAATCGGACCCCACACTGTAAACGTCAAGTACCAAGGCCAGCACGTCCCCGGAAGCCCCTTCCAGTTCACTGTGGGGCCCATGGGTGAAGGCGGAGCACATAAAGTCCGTGCAGGTGGTCCTGGTCTTGAACGAGGCGTGGCTGGAGCACCTAGTGAGTTTATTTACTAAGACATCAGTATATGATTTGATACAAGATACTTTATTGTGAATTGTTTAATTAGATGCCACTTTAAGATAAAATGCTCTCTAACCTAGCTTTCTTTTGCCACGTCTAGCTGAATTTAGTATTTGGACCAGAGAGGCAGGAGCTGGTGGTCTGTCCATTGCAGTAGAAGGTCCCAGCAAGGCTGAAATCTCATTTGAGGACAGGAAGGATGGCTCTTGTGGCGTCTCCTACATAGTGAAAGAGCCAGGTAGAATTTTGTTGACCTACCATGGGATTTGTTACTCTTTTGCATCCTTTATCTGTTTTATTTTTATATTTTCTCTCTATTTGCTGCTTGGCATTTCGGGTGTTTTTCCTGGTGCTTCCTGCAGTTCACTTGATTGTGAAAGTAAAATAACATGTCTGCTTCCCCAGGTGACTACGAGGTGTCAATCAAATTCAACAACGAGCACATCCCTGACAGCCCATTCATCGTTCCAATTGCTACACTGTCAGATGAGGCCCGCAGGCTCACTGTGACAAGCCTTCAGGTGGGTGTGCATGAGCAACACATACATACACACACAGCTGATAACAATCCCATTAGCTTTTTAGATATATTTTTTACAACCAATCATGAACATTAAACGTACACATATGAGAAACATCAAAGCTGAATAGCAGATGGTAAAAATGATTGGTTGTAGATATTTCCATCTAATAGCACTTTGCCCTTGACGTGTAATTGAATGCCAGTGTTGGAGCAGTATGTACGACTGTAATTCTGTGATGCTGGCCAGTGATGAAGGGCTGGATTAACTGTCCCTTGCTAATGTGGGGCAACACAAGCTGTGCTATGTGGGCACTCAGCTAGTTTATGTGATTGTGTTTCACGCCTGAGCTGCAGGGGATAAAAAAAATAATAAAAAAATGAACAGTTTTTTTTTTTAAATGAGAGAAAGAGAGAAAGCTTCCAGTGACAGCTCACAATATTGGTCTCATCAGTGGACAGCTGTTGTTTTATTTGCTTTTACAAACTCAATTACCGCTGCCAACAATGCTAAAACCATGTATTTTTAGTTAAGAGAGGCAGAGCTGCTGAGCACTTATTGCCACTGGAAGCCAGGTGAAGTGCCACGGTAGTATTTTTTTCTTTGTTTGATCAGAGCTGTTGTCCTCGTGTGAGGAGACGCCTCGCTGTGAACTCTGACCTTTTCTGCCTCTCACACCCAACCTCTCAATCTATTCTTGTTTAGAAAGAATGAGTCAAGCCTAATATGCCCTTAGAGGTGTGGGCACATATGTATACACTGTATATTCTGGACAATGAGAAAAAAAAAAAAAAAGTGTAATGAAGGGTAAAGAAACAGTAATAAGTTGCTTCGAAGTAAAAGTCACCGGACCAGCCAAACTAGGAAAAAAAGTGTGTCTTATAGTCCGGAAAATACAGTAATTTTATTTTTATTGTATTTGCAGGAGAAGGACCTAAAAGTAAACCAGGAGGCCTCCTTCATGGTGCAGCGTAACGGTGCTCGAGGTGTGGTCGACGCCAAAGTTCACCGACCCTCCGGCTCGTCCGAGGAATGCTACGTTTCGGAGCTTGACAGTGGTAACGCACCATGCCTCAAATTTGATCTCATTTAGCGCGAGTGCCTGAGCCCAAATTGAAAGGATCTTCAACTGTGTTTTTAAATTTTTTTAGACAAGAGCGCCATCCGCTTCATTCCGCGTGAGAACGGCGTTCATTCCATCGATGTCAAGTTCAACGGATGCCACATTCCTGGAAGCCCCTTCAATGTGCGAGTGGGAGATCCAGGACTGATTGGAGACCCCGGTTTGGTCACTGCACATGGTCCAGGACTGCAGGGAGGAACCACAGGTAGATATTACATGTACAGTACTACATACCTCCATTAAAGACGGGTTATTATGTATTTCTTTTGATCAAGATCCACATGCATCAAATGGTCCGTTTTTAAAAACATCTGCCTCAATGTCGTATTTTTCAGGCGTACCCTCCGAGTTTGTGGTGAACACCTCTAATGCAGGCTCAGGCACTCTTTCAGTCAACATCGATGGGCCATCCAAAGTGAAAATGGACTGTCGGGAGTGTTTGGAAGGCTACAGGATAACCTACACACCGATGGCACCTGGCAACTATCTCATCGCCATCAAATACGGCGGGCCGCAGCACATTGTGGGCAGCCCGTTCAAAGCCAGAATCACAGGTCTGTTTGATAGTCATTCTTCCATCTGATCTGTGAATGACAAATGTCCTCATTGTGAAACAAATGTTCCTCTGAAAAATGTGTTAAAGTTTAGAAAATGTTATATAATTTGTTTTTTTTTCTGACAGAACTGCAGTTCTGTCTGGTTGTTGCATTCAAATGTCTTGTTTTTCATGTGACATAACAGAAAAATTTCCTAAAAGTCACTGAAGTTTAATTGCCTGTGCCACTTTCTTGCACTTTTGCACTGACTGGGGGGGGGACTCAACAGCTTTCTTCACATTTTTGTCAATACTGTGTGTGTTATGTAACAACCGAGACACGACAATTTTAGAAAATGCTTGTTTGTTTTTTTTTTTCTTCCCGTCCTGCAGGCGCGAGGCTGTCAGGAGGACACAGCCTCCATGAGACCTCCTCCGTCTTGGTGGAAACTGTTACCAAGTCTTCCAAAATTGGTGGCGCATACAGCTCCTCTTCCTCCACCTCTTCAACTAAACTGACATCTGATGCCAGCAAGGTGGTTTGCCGTGGAGCCGGGCTTTCCAAGGCTTTAGTTGCACAGAAAAATACTTTTACTGTTGACTGCAGCAAAGCAGGTGAGATGATAAATAGAAAGACTGAAAATTAGTAGCGAAAAATAAACTGCAATCATTAAATCTTTTTGTTATGACTCCACCCAGGTACCAACATGCTGATGGTGGGTGTGCATGGTCCCCACACTCCCTGCGAGGAGGTGTATGTCAAGCATATGGGCAACAAGCTCTACAATGTCACCTACACGGTCAAGGACAAGGGCAGTTATACCGTCATCATCAAATGGGGCGACGATAACGTCCCTGGGAGCCCTTACAAAGTGGCTGCACCTTAAAAGAGAAACAAAACTGCACAAATGCTGCCGACCCTTCCGTTCACACTGACCCTCCGACTTGATTTTTTTTTTTCCATCATCTGCAAACATCCTTTTTCTTTGAGTTTTGCAAAGTTCTCCACACAAAGAAACCCTACAAGGACGTTTGCCTGCAGCTTTACTGTTAATATCTACTGTGCCAACATTTTGTATTAACTTGAGAAATAATGTTAAACACTCATAGCTATGCGTTCACAGGAAATGTAGAGGGAACTGTGTGGTTTAGAGGTTTTCTTTGAGTGAGGTTTGTTTAAGATGCTGCCCTGTTTTTGTTGTTTAAGTGTTAACAGAAGATATATTGCAAATGTTATGAGATGCTGGAGTATTTAACTCTATGAAGTGTGATACATTGAGATTTTGTAAGGTTACAGACTGGGAAAATTACTTTTATTATTAACCTTTTTTTTGGTAAGTCTTTGCAGACCTAATAAAGATTTAATTGCTAACTTTCTAGATGAAATTGATTGGATTTATTTGGTTTTACAAAGAGCTGGCTGACAGACATTTTATGAGAGGCAAATTTTCATATTTTCATCAGGCACCACTTTTCTAACTGCTTCAGTCGTATGAGCAGATGTGAGGATAATTTGCTGGATGAATACCCGACTTGCATCTTATACAGTGGGTTGCAGAATTTATTTACTCCCTTTGGTAATCTTATTTTGTCGCCTTACAACCTGGAATTTAATTCTACAAAAATGTTTTAAATTAATTATATTAAATGGATGGAAAACTTGTTTTGAACTATTCTAAAAAAATTGTATAAAACAAAGATGAGGCACAAGAATATGTATGTATATGTATTCTAAAGTCAACTTCTGCAGCAAAAATAGCAAGTTTTTACACCTCCATGAGCCTAGTAAAATTTAACTGCTGGCATCTCTTTTCAATTTTATAAAAAAAAAAACTGCTCCAAATCCTTCATTTTGGATGGGTGCTGCTAGTGAACAGCAATCTTAAATCAAACCAGAGATTCTCAGTTGTGCTGAGATCTGAGCTTTCACTGGAAAATACAAGAACTTTAAACGGTTTCTAGAGTTTTGCTTCAGCAGTGATTTTAGAATCATTGCCCTGTTCAAAGGTGAACGTCTGTCCCAGTGTTATGGTGGCAGGAGATATTAGACCCAAAAATGCAGACATACTCAAGGAGCTTCAGTGAAACAAAAGATATTTATTTAAACAAAAACATCCAACAAGGTGGTCAAAACTTACTTGAGGACCACAAGATGTCATGTAAAATGTGTAACACTCCACTGACTTCAGACCCAGACTGAGCAGTTATAAAGGTAACAGACTAATGAGGAAACAAGGAACAGCTGTGCTAACTGAAACAGTGCTCAGGTGTGAGAGGCCGTGGCTGAACTAAGGAGCAAGATCTACACAAAGGAAGCACCTGAACATAGTGAGTGGCTGAGAACACAAAACTGATCTGGATCTAAACTTGTGGAAGCTAAACTGAAGATGTAAAAAAAAAAAAAAAAACAGTTCGATAAACAGAAGAGCAACAAGAAACAAAACCTAAAATAACCAAAATACACAGATTCTAACACTCACTGTTAAATATTTGAATTATTCAAACAGGTTTCCTTCATGAATTTCTCTTTTTTGCACTCTGACCAGTTTTCTAGTCTCTGCCAATAAGAAACAGCCCATTACGCGTCCTCCACCATGCTTCACTGTGGGGATGGTGTTCTCAGCATGATGAAACGTTTGGTTTTCTTCACACATGCTGCTGTCTTTGATGCCCAAAAAGAAGAAGAGCAGAAGAGTTGCTCAGCTCTGTCAGGGTTATCTTTGAGCAAAAATGACACCAATCAGAGAAACAACCAAAAGACCAGTTTGAGAGCTTGGGTGGTCAACCCTCTCTTGGCAGATTTACTGTGGTGGTATAATCCTTCAATTTAATCTTTCTGTATGGCCAGGGTTTGTTTTTCTTTTAATTATGCCTCAATATCAATCTGTACAGCTCAACATTTTTTCCTCTAAACTGCGTAGAAAGGTCCTTAATCTTCCTGCTGTCTCTTGTTTGATGGTACTCCTTAGAGGCATTCATTCTGGTACTATCACAAAAGATCCATACACATCATTTAACACTTAGATTTCTCACTGCTGGATGCCATTTAACCTATTATGTGGCATATGATGGTAACAGATGATGCTGCAAAGGGGTGAAAATGTTGGATAGTTTTTAGAACGTAGTTTTTTCCCCATTTAACTGAAATCAATTGAAGTATATTTGGAGAAACAATGCTTATAACCACAGTAAAAATCCAACTATATACCAACACATAGTTAGTTTACAGTATATAGCTTAAAACAGTTATGTCTTGTTTTAAATTATTTTCAAAGCATTATTGGAAATTAGTGTTAAGAGGAACTTTCTCCTTATTTGCATATCACAAATGTCCAGATGCAATCACAAGATGGCAGCATAGTCAAGCCCACATCTGTATGTACATTTCGCCCTAAGAACACATAAAGAAAATCTCCATTGTTCCCAGTGAAGATTAACTACACCATCGTCACCTCCAGGGAGCCCACAGAGCGAGGAAACCAGAGGCATCAGCCTCCATTGTGTGTGTAATTAATCCTGTTGGGTCATGTGAAGCACAAGTGGTTTCTGTAGCAAGAGAGAGACCCCCCTGAAGGGGCGGGAGAGGGACCCTGCTATGGCTCAAACCAACCAACCAAAGAAGGGCAGATCAGCCCTGCATGGTGTGTGTGTGTGTGTTTCAGTGCATCTTTTTGTGTAACGACTTCACAACCTGTGTGTGTGTTTCATATGTCCTCAGTGTTTGCAGGGCTCAGTCTCATTGTGAGTCAACCATCCAGCCTCCGCACTGTGACACACCAACACCAGTACCAGTTTTCACACAGAGAGGAGCCTAAAATTAGGTACTTATCCCCCCCCCCACCCTGTGGTTCCCCTGTGTCATGGTACTGGGGGCCACGGTGAGGCAAGATGGAGCCAAAGAGAGGGCATCTGATGAACAAAGGCGAGAGCTCGATTCAGGACCGGCTGGCCAAGTGGCTGGTGTGTATTTGTATGTGTGTGGCTGATGATGCTGATGATGATGATGATGATGATGGGACCAGGGCAGGGGCCCACCCACGTCAGTCTGTCCTCCACCATCCTGCTCCTCCGGACCGGGACCCAGGCGTCTGTCCACCACAACATGTTTATCTCGAGCGGCTGCCAAGTGAGTTGTGGAAGATACAGCTCCTCCCCGTGCAGGCGGCAGCGATCAAACACGCCAGATAGAGGAGAAGGGGAGGGAGAAGGCAATGAGAGTTTTGTAGGAAAACAGTAAGAAAGATGGATTAGAGGAAGAAAATGGGATTTAAAGAATCCAGATGGAAGAATAGAAAGCTCACACACACACATGATCTAGTACTGCTATCTTTATGGGGACTTCTATTAATTTATAGCCTAACCCTGACCCCTTACCCTAAACTTAACCTAACAGGTACATACCTGACCCTAAATCTAACTCAATTCACACATTAGTACTAAACCTAACCCCCGACCCACCAATGGCATTTCCCCTCATGGGAACTAGGTTTAGGTCAACATTAGTGCTGTGACAAATAAAAACAATACTTTTGTTTCTTACATCACTTTTTCTCACATCCTCCCCATTTCTCCTTCTCTCTCATCCTCACACACACTAAGAAATTGGGATTAAGAATAAAATTGTGTAAAGGCATGCCCCTTTAAGCTTCTGAAGGTTGTGCTCTCGGGAAAAAAAAAAAATTCTAATTCGCTGGCTGCCCCCCACCCCCCGCCCGATCATGCTGACTCCTGCTCTTCATCCACCATGGTCCAGCCTTTTCCCCTCCATTCCCGCCCTCCTCTCTTCCACCAATTTATTTTTTCCCCCCTCTTCTTAAATTCCAATCAATCTAAGCTTCTGCAGAGCCAGTGCTTTATTCCTCGTCTTTCGTCTTCTGTCACCCGGTTGCCTGCTTCTCTCTTTTTTTACCTTTGACCTTTCCCTGTCAATGCAGAGCTGTCTCTTCAACTCACTTGGGCATCCCTATAGATTGGGCCACCAGACATTGACGTGTCGTGAAAGTGGTGGTGGGGTGACAAAGAGAAGACTTCCACGGCTGAGCAAACAGAAAAACAAAACAGGCAGAACGAATGTTTGCACAAACAAATGGCTGCCCAGCAGGTTAATGAATGGATGTTTAGACAGAGTAGAAGGAGGGATTGTTGTACTGTAGGAAATCGTCTATTAAATTTCAATCCAAGCCCCGAAGGCTGTGCTGTATAATTGCTTCATGCATAGTTGATACACTGCATAATCAAACAAATATATCACATTTCTGTATGTTTATTTAGAAACCTGCTCTTGAGAGGCCAGGGGTGGGGGGGATTAGATGTGTGTCCTGTGATGTAAAAGCTCATTTGTGACTGATTATTCATGTTTCACTTTCTGAATGAGGAACAAGGAAGCTCGTCCTGTAGCTGAATGAGGAACACGGCTCGGTGTATACGAAACAAAGATCAAATATTCGCTTCAGCGTCGTAATTTTAAGGGTTTTTGCCTCGCTTCTGCTGCCTCTTCTGAGCACAATCTTGATTAAAAATCGGATGGACTGGGGCTGTAAATTGGCTCCCTTTCGCGTCGAGGTGTAAAAACAATGCAAAGGGGGGATGAAAGGAGTTCCCACCGGGGGGCTCCACAGCAGATTGTGTTCATGCAGCATGCAAATGCAAAAAAGGCAAGGAGCCGATCCAACGTGGCTCAACGCAACATGCTGCTGCACTATAGATGGATTTCACTTGATAGAGGACTCAAACGAGAGATGAATGCAAAAGACCTGCTACCTCGCCCCCCCCCTCACACAAAAAAAGAAAAAACGCTGCATTTTCACACAAGCAACATGAGATCACACGCATTTCTTCCCCCCACAAACTGACACACACGGGCTTGACCCGTTGTTTGCAAGCACACCCCAGGCAGACAGATGAAAAGAAACAGCGTGATGTGAAATGGTTTGGCTCCACGAGGTGTATGGCTAACAGCAGCCTGCCTGCAGCAGGAGAAATGAAGGAAAGCTGTCCTTCTGTACGAGAAGAAAAAGGTATGTTCACGCTTCATTTTCCCGTGGAGCAGCAGGGTTGTGTCAGGGGGCAAAAGTCCCCGAGCCTCCATCTCTAATTGGAGCATGTCCCTCTGCCCTGTGCCTACATACCCCACCATGGTAAAGGCAGGATGCTGGGCTAATGGATAGCCCCCCCGTGGAATGTTTCTCCTTGATGTGGGTGGATGTCAGCCCCCACGGCGAGGGAAGACTACAGATTAGAAGCAAATCAGAAAGATTTGTTTGTCCTCTCTGAGTGGGGGGTGCGGCATTCAAGGAGAGAGAGACCGGCTATTTTTGGTGATGGAGTGGCTCGGCGCTGCGCGGCAGATGTGTGTTAGTGTGACTGATGTGCTCTGGGTGAGCAGGTTGCGACACCTGGAGCGCGAACATTAGCCGGTCCAAGAGATGCCCAGGCATACTAATGCTGCGTTTGTTTTGATCAATGCCAAAATGGCAAAGAACGAAGCCAAAGGCGGCATCTTTGCGATAACACTCTTTGGGAAAGGATTTAGGAGGAGATAACGATGTTGTAATTACCTGTGCTAAATCGGAACTGTAGGTGCTCAATGAGGTATAAACAAGGTTGCGCTGCGTCCCTTGGGGTAATTGTTTCAGGAGCCTGCAACAGTCTGGTCCAGTGCTGGTGAAATTGGAAAGGGTGGTATCCTGTAATTTTTCAGACCACTGAAGCGTGACCTGTGTGTGGGCTGAAACTCGGGGTGATTTGAAATGGAAGCATAACTTTTTGTTCCCTCTTGCCGTGAGACTCAAAGTCACCGGTCTCAATCAGCTTTTAACCCTCGAGATGATAGGGGCCCGCGGGTCACTGGGCGCCACCCGCGCCGCTTTCTGTTTACACATCAGTGGGCACGTCACTTCCTATTACCGAAAATTAATCCGGTCACAGCCGCAGAGCGCTCGCAAAAAAAAAAAAAAGAAAAAGCACCGCGTTGAATCGTGCACACAGGTGGTTGAATCTATGTTCCACTGCGCAGAAATCCCCATCACGAACAGAAATACAATCCGTCTGATGCTCCTTGCAGAGTTTCACCGTCTGTTAGTATTAGCATAATGGAATTCAGAGCACACTCGCAGAAACTCACTAATTCATCACAGCATCAAGCCAGGCTAAATAATGCTACGGCCCTTGAGCTTTGAAAGGGCGATTTGCTTCCAAACATTGGAGCGGATTGCTTATGTACAGCCTAACAAGTGCTGGATATAATTACTGAATGATAATGCGAGCACACATGATGAAACACTATGTCCATCACTCAGGCTTGACCAAAAAGGAAAGAAAAAAAAAACAAGAAAAAGCTTCAACAGGTTTAATTCCCTTTCATCTCGTAGGCTCAGTCCTTCGCCCACATCTCACCATGCAGCTGAAATTCACAGCCTCAGTCAGGCCTAATGTTGTGATCTCAGGCTGATTTACAACTCTTTGCATTTTATCCTGAAAGAGCCTGTTTTTTTTTACGTGTCCCCTGGTTTCTTTTATTAGAGTTACTGACTGAACAGTTGTGAACTTACAAAGGATGTGAGGAATCACTGCAAAGGTGCAACAGCAAACTGATCCTGTGGGTGAAAAAAATGAGAAAATGCAATATAACATATCACTGGTGGGAGGCGTGTATATATTACAACACCCATAAAGATGGACATCATGCACCCCCCCCTCCCCGCACACACACACACACACAGAGCGTTTGAGCAGGATTACTTGAAAATGCAGGCGATGCAGGGGCACTCTGTCTTCCCGGCATGCTCCCAGCTGTGATTAATAATGGAGCTTCCATTATTTAAAATCTTTAAACTACATATCTCAAGATGCATTATTACATTATTGTAGAAGTCCAGGCTGCATACATGTTGAGTGAAACCATGACAGTTGTCACGGTCCCCGGAAATTTAATCAGGCATGAGTGCAGGCTGCTGGTGAGAGCATCAAGTCCTGGAACGTTTCATCAACGTGTCGTCAACGTTTCATGATCAATAGACATGCCATTTGACTTTGTTTCTTTTTATAATCTGATGCATTTTACAGATTACTCAGAGGCATTGTTTAAAATATTGGAGGGCAAATCTGGAGACAGGTCTGGTCGATTTTTTAATCTGTCCCTGATTTTGCATTTATTTTAAAAAAATTAAAAAAAAAAAACTCCCCTTCCGTATCCTATAATTAACACACTTAATAACACATGCTGACATTTGCATGCAGGATATGAGACAACGCGGCGCCTGTAAAAATCAGTAAAAGAAGCGTGTGACATTCTAATTATTTAAATTACAGACACTTTTTTATCCCCACTTAGAAATGATGACTTTAACTGCTTTCAATTAAATCTGTTTTACTGCAGGATTTACAAACATCACTGATGTAAACATGCATCAGCTCCCATTCTCATTTCTAATATTAACGGAAACTCTTATAACTCAAATATCATCGCTGTTTAAATAAGTGTGTTTTGAAACTAAACCATGTATTCTGGATTAAATCTTCCTGTTGTCAGTATGGTCCTATTGGTTTTAAAGAAAGATAGTTATGAAGCTGTAACTTGTTTATAAAATTGTTGTAGTTTTAAACTGTAGAAAATTACAGTAGATTTTATCCATATTCATTAAAATAAGAGCCTATTCTTTCCTTCTACCCAGCAGCACAGCTCATCTGTGCTGCATGCAGCCTCATCAGGACCACAAAGCCTTTCTGTTAGGACTTTATGCGCTTTAGACCGCCCCAAAGAATGTCAGAAAAAGTGCAGTCATACACTCGTATTAGCATTTTATCTTATTTTGGAAAATGTCAAAAGATTAAAGAGAGATGGTAAAATGAATTAGAAAAATTGTTGAAAGCTGAGTGCTGAATGACTTTTCTGAAATTTGCTGAAGAAGCTGAAACTGAGTTGTTAAAGTGAAAAGAAGCAGGAGAACAGACCAAAACATTGTAATCATGTCATGTTGCTTTTTAGACCTAACAGGACTCTCAGAACGAGGCTGGTCCATCCTAAAAACAAAAGTGGTTCAGTTCAGTGAGGAATGTTCAGACCACTGCATTGGAGAAATTAAACAGCATCTCCACAGACACTTCAGGACAAGACTCAGCTGTGCACCTACACCTCAAGGATAAATGACACTCTTTTCAGGACCAAATTACCAAATACCTCAAAGTTTAAAAACAAATTTTCAAAGGTGGCTTAGACTCAAATTCTTGACCTTGTGTTTATCTGAATCTGATTAGAAAGACTTGAGTGGCATCAATTTGAAATGTGCAGCTGTGATAAAGTGCTAAACATAATATTTCGTATCCATTATCTTTTATTTTGTTTTTCCTTTCAGGGTCACTGGTGCTCAAATCCAGCAATCGCAGTGTGAGGGGCGGGTACATCATGGACAGGTTGCAAAGCCCTTTTTACAAGGACACATAAGATCATCATCCAATTTGCATTTCTGGATTTTTGTCAACAATTGTGATCAGGGCTGTATGGTATTTAATATAGGATGGACCAGTGTAAATCACTGGTGGGGGGTCTGGGGGTTCTCTCCAGAAAATGTAGAATAAAATCGATTCAATTTCCTGCACTCTGGTGTATTTTAACAGGTTGTTAAACAGACTTTTACCCACACAAGTAAACACTTGGTGTGAGTATTCTACAGGTCGAGTGGAAGGGGTTCTCAAAACAATTTGGGTCTGGGGACCACTTACAAAGGTGAAAAATTTCCAGGGACCTCCTCATAAAACCCATGCAGTATTTTTGTTTGGTTTAGTATGTTTTTTTTACTAGTCAAAATATACATTTGAGAAACATTTACAAAAAAAAAGTTTTCTCAAGTTACCCACCACCTCTTCTATGTATTTTAAAACTTTTTTTTTTGCTTGTTGATGTTTAGTTTTGTGAACAAAAACTGTAATGATGAATAACCACAACTGGAAACAAAGACTAAAGTTAAAATGCAAACCACTACTTATCCCAGACTATTCAGTTACTTCCTTTTTTATGACATATCAGTTTTAATTAAAAAATTAGATCCTGCTCAGTAAACCAGGGCGAGAGAAGATTCATGTGTAGCTGCGTGAAGCTTCAGAGGTAGACTAGTAGTAGCTGAAAGTATTTATTTCATAAAAACAACAAAATCCATTAAAAAAATCTAAGTAAATCAATTATTGAATGAAAAAGGGGCAAAAAGAAGAAAAGGTCGTGGCTATATCTGCCCCTGTTAAAAAACTACTTCAACCAGTGATGAGGAAAATGAGATCTTTGTTATAAATTTTGACCTGCAACGCCGCTTTAAAAATATCCGGTTTATCCCTTTATTTAACATTGCTTTGACAGCTGATCCAGCTGTTTGCAGGTGATGTGCTGCACGCGCAGCGTATCCTCGTGAGAACAAAGTTTTTGAAACTATGATTAAAAACATAATTCGTGCAACAGGCGGAAAGGATCTGTCTGAGTTGGGGTAGTCACAGGTTGTCTCGTCTCACGCTGCTGCAGCTTTAACGTGCAGCGTGGACGGGTGATTGACAGGAGCAATCGGCTCTGAAAGCAGAGTGCACGTGTGCAGGACTCCCACTGCAGGAATAAAAACACAAAAACAAGCAGAGATGGATCTTTTTAGGCAAAGTGAGCGGTTCATCTGAACGGGTCTGTACAGCCAGAGAGAAAAACATTGACCTGCACATTTGTTCGTTTTCAAAAAGTGTGTGTGCACGTTTGTGCCTTTTAATGTGAAAATGCAAAGTGTGGCGTGTGCACCGTGCAAGTCCTGAAATGTGTGTCTCACGGTCAATGCGTGGGACTTGAGAGCCCTGCAACAGCATAACCTGTTATGATTGCACATGTCATGCAGGCTGGTTGATCAGTTCGGCTCAGGGAGTCTTATGACAGCAGACGAACAGGACAGCTAATGCTGCGTTCACACTGAAAGCGATTTCTGCGTCAAAATCGCGTCCAACACTTGAAGTTGGACGCTTGTGCACTTTGAGGTCAAACGCGAGTCAAAATTGCTCTTGAGGCGCCTAACGCGCGTCAAGTGCCTTTTCCCCCCCTCCCTGCTGGTGTCTGTTTAATGTCAGATGAAATTTAGAGTTGAGGGTGTTGAGATTTGTAGAGTCAGTGAGGTGAAGTTTTTGGGTGTCATTATTGATGAAAACCTGTCATGGAAACCTCATATAAATCACTTAAGAACAAAAATAGCCAAATCTATAGCAGTACTGTATAAAGTAAGGGATTTATTTAATGACAAAGCTTTGTTGATGTTATATAATGCAATAATTATTCCATACTTGATCTACTGTATTGAAGTATGGGGGAAAGCATGCAAAACAGTTACTAATCTCATCGTTATTTTACAAAAAAGAGCTATAAGAATTATTACCAGAAAACATTACAGTCATCCATCAAATATATTATTTTATCAATTGAAATTATT
>JARVJO010000002.1:22031478-22058353 GCA_031762555.1 Cynodonichthys magdalenae
CCTCAAGAGCAATTTGGACACGCGTCTGACCTCAAAGTGTACAAGCGTCCAACTTCAAGCGTCAGACGCGATTTTGATGCTCAAATCGCGTTCAGTGTGAACGCAGCATAAAGACAAAACATCACTGAGCTCTATGTGGTATTTCCAGCACAGAAACAGCCTTTTAACATGTTCCATTTATATACACAGAGGAGTACAATGCATAAGGTGAAATAATTATTACAAAAATACTATTAAAATTAAGAGAGTTTTACTCACTGTTGAGTTGTTAGGAGTAGCCGCCATCTTGATTTCTGAACACTCCCACTTTCTGA
Source organism: Cynodonichthys magdalenae (assembly GCA_031762555.1). Taxonomy (NCBI): domain Eukaryota; kingdom Metazoa; phylum Chordata; class Actinopteri; order Cyprinodontiformes; family Rivulidae; genus Cynodonichthys; species Cynodonichthys magdalenae. Next base: position 22,031,793 of record JARVJO010000002.1, read on the forward strand.
CAGGGAAATCCCATTTGAGGTGCCAGTTTAAATTTATGACCTGATAGCTGGGAATTTCCCACTTCCCACTGGGCTGCAGCAAAAGTAGCTGGTGAAAATCAAGCAATGTGGAAATTTTACACCTTATTTTTTAAATTTAAATGGCTACTTTTGTACCCTGTGAACCTCCACCTATGGTAGGATGCAGTCATTTCACAGGTAAAGTAATCAACATGCTTCATGGGAGTTGGGGTTTATTGTCAGTGCTGACTTTATAGCAGCATACACTTTTTAAAGACAATACATCATCAAAGCTCTTGAGGGCCACTTAAATGTTGTGGTGGACACACAGGTTAACACATGACATATTTAAATCAAATCTAGTTGAGGTCACAATTTTTTGTTGCATTTATTCTGTGAGTAACAGCTGAAAAGTTTGGGAACTAGTGCTTTAACATAAAGGTGCCTCTCTCGTATCTGCAGAGTGTTATGTCACAAAAACCTACAATACAGAATAACGTGCTTATATTAGTCAAAATGTAGCATTTTTATGTGTTTGCTTTCTGCAGATTTAACCAACAGTGCTTAAATTACACATCACCCAAGCAGCTCTGACAGGAATGAAACAAGTCACACCTTTCTCAGGCACCGGCTTCCCACTCCAGGCGAGTCCCCTCCCTGCAGCTCATAGCACATGAGCACACATATAAACAGCATTACATGGGACTACGTGTTTGTGTGTACACACACACACACACAGGCGCGAGCAGACACAAACACACCAGCTGCCGTGTGCAATAAAGAACCATGAGGACCTACTCTATTTTACACATCCGCAGGGGGTCAATAACTCATTAGAGCCGAGGAAAGGCAGAGGCAGCTGAGGGAGATGACGTGGTGGGAGGTGGGCTGCTCGGCTGCGGGCTGTTCACCTGCGGATATCAGCGAGGCTTTGTGAGGTCACGAGGACGATTCATGACTTCATTAGCAGCATTTCATGCAGCACATCAGGGTGTTTCAAAGCTCTAAATGGGATTTTGCATGGAATTTGAAAACATTTTTTCTAAACCATTTCTGGGATTTTGACTTCTCATCCTGTTGGGCTTTTATTTATTACCCTTTTATTGCCTGTCGTGAACCTCCATCTTATTGACCTGATCTATAAAAAAGCCAGTTTATTAAAAGGCTAAAACAGTGCTTTGTTCTTGAGCAACTCTGTGACAGCTTTGTATTTAGCAGCAGCATATGCACCAAAGCAAGTCGATGATTCATCAAGTTATTTTTGTCCTAAACTTGAGAGATCGTCTCAGTTGTTTAAAAAATATTGAAGTTCTATGTTAATAACCTGAATCAAATGGCGACTGACCCTTTCCTACATCTTTAACAAGCCCTGGCTCATCTCGAGTGAAGGGTTCTCATTTATTTAATCATCTCAATCAGTGAGTTGGACCAGACTAAATATAGTAAAGAGAAACAGGCTGAGGCGTGGGCAGCTTTAGTGTACACAGTGGACGGTCTGCTACTGTCTATGCATCATGTGCAAGAAGCATCGACTCTGTGTGTGTATGTATGTGCCCACACAAGTGTCTGAAGCTATATCAGACAGACTGTGTGTGTATTTATGGGTGTGTGTTTGTACTTGCTTTGGGTGCTTGGCTTTGTGTTACAACACTGAGAACACTTAAGAACCTGTTTACAAAATTTATCCTGTTACATAACCCCTCAAATCCCAATGGATTCAGAGTTAGCTCAGTGGTCAAGTTCAACGGAAGAGGAATCCTGATCTGAATGGGCATGTATCAGGAGCTTGATTATCACCCATAGCTGAAGGTGCAGGCAGAGTGTCTGTGCGTCTGTGTTTGTTTGTCTGTACTGTTAGCAAAATATCTCATGTACCCCTGAATGGATTGCAGCTAAAACTTTTGGAAAACAATCATCTAAAACTGAATAACTTCTGGAGTCAACCTATAATTTGGCTGCCACAGCTAATTTACAGCTGGCGTTTTGAACCCTGTGGATTTCCTCCTAGTTGTGGGATGACATCATTTCGCGGGTAAAATAATCAACATGCATCATGAGAGGTGTTGTTTGTGGTCAATGCTGGCTTGTTTTAGGACATTAATACATCTTTAACGCTCTTACGAGCCACATGAAATGGCATGGCGTGCCACATTTGGCCCACAGTCCTTAAGTTTCAATTGTGTACAAACAGTTCATAACAGATCAGGAATATTATTTTTTAAGGTTTGAACAAAACTGCCTCAACTTCATTGTTCCTCAACATAGGATGATCTCAGTCTTTAACTCTGGCATGAATACTAACAGATATGTGTTTCTTCAAAGAATCTATTTATTTGTCCATTTGTTGATGCCAAGCTTCTCTTTTGTTTCATTTATTTTTGCATTTCTGTTAGACCTCAAACTGATGATTTCATCACATGAATGAAATCACAGACAGAAAACCCCAGAAATCCTTTTGCAGGTGTTCAACCTTGTTGAGGACGCACGCTAATTATCTGATCTAAAGACTAAATCCATAAACACACAGAGGATGTAATTAAATCATCTGTGCAGCTTTGCGTCAACACATTTCATCTGAAATGACCTTGGAGCTCATTCTTGGAAATTGCTGCATTCATAAAGTATGTCAGCGCCTGGTATGGTGTCATTTTTTTTCTCAGCCCATCAGATCGCCGACAGCAGACCAGCACCTGTGTCTTGGAAAATCATTTTAAAAAAAGAATGCAACTGTGGTTTTACTTCTTTTGAAACAGACTACAATGATTGAAAACAAGCTGAAGGCAAACAGATTTATTTCTGAACTTTACAAAACAGGCATACTCATTACACAAAGCGAAGGGAAAAAAATGTTTTGTTAGAAGTGAGACATATTGTGACAAATTGCCTAAGTGAAATGACAAGATATAAATCTATATGTGGTCTGAAAAGCTCTCTGCTTGTCTGCCATCTAACTCAGCAGGAGCGCTTCTGTTTGGTGCCATTTTGGCAACCGCTGGAATATTTAAATGCCCCGATGAATACATAGCCCCTGGGCCTAACAGCTCAAAGTGAACACTGAGTGTGCTCTGACACGCTCAGCATACACTAATGGGACTTGTGACAGTCCCGCACATTCATCCTACCAAAAACACAGCACCATGCCAGAGGGGTAGCAGAGGCTTGGGTGTGAATTTTTCTGAGCCGGCTGAAGAGCTGGAGTGCAAAAGGCCAAAAGGTCTGACTGCAGCAGCATCTAGTGTGTCCATCAGCAGCCAGTTATACTGTCATAGTGTCCTGGAGGCCAAACGAGGAGCTCCTTCCTGCTCATTCGCTGCAAATTACAGTGCTTTAAATACGAGCAACAGCTGCAGTACATTTTCTACACCTCATCCTGTGTGTGCGTGTGAGACTCTGAAACTCTGAAAATCATTTTAGTAAGAAAAAAAGGAAGTACACTCTCCTTCAATTCTTGTCTTTTACTTTTCAAAACCCAATAAAAAATATATGGTCTTTACAAGGTTATACAAATATTTAATCTGACCACAAATGTACAGAAACACACATCAGATTCCACCCTGTCATTATTCATTAAACAAAACAAAGCCAAAATGGCAAAGCGGTGTAACAAACTACGCACACCCTTTCTCTGCTTCCATAAAATTTAGGAGGGAAAGAATCAACTAGATGCAGATTAAATTTATTGATTAACTGATTACTGCCAAGTGGGCCCAACTCTGTAAAAGCAGGAGTTTTAGCAGGTTTCCTGGTCTGGAAAGATGCCAGCAATGACCTGAGACAAGCAACTGTTGCAGCGCATCAGTCTGAGAAATACCCTTCATTTTTCAGTTAGAAATATTGTTTTTCAGTGTATTAAACCCAGTTGCACATTTTCTTATGAAATGAACATCCCAGCAAATTCACCCCAAGAGGAGAAAACTGACTCTGCAAGCCTCAGTTAGTAGGTTAAAGAATAAAGTTCATGACTACAACAGAAATTAAAAGATGTAAAAACCTAGTCCTCCCCATGATTCAGCCGTTTACAGAACTATCTTTAGCAGCTGAAGTAGGCATATTCTTTATGATTTTATGAGTCTTTCACATGGTTGTGCAGGAATTTTAGCCCACTTTTTCTCACAGCATCACTTCAGTCTACTGAGGTTTATAGACATCAACTGCTGTTGGGTTCCTATCTTATGTTACACACACCTGTATACTCCAGAAGAGCAAACTGCCAAAACTCCTGTTGTTATAAAAGAGGTCATGCTGAATATGATCAGATAATCAAGTGATCAGAAGCACTTGGCTGCTGATTCCTACCTTCATCCTATAAAAGCAGCGAGGGTGGACTATTGCACACTTTTCTTTGTATTTTTAGATTTGTTTAAAGGTAGTCATGAAAACTGGCTGAAAGTGAAAAACTAATCAAAAAAACAAACAAACAAACAAATCTACACCATCTTTTAGGTCATATCAAGGTTGATTGTGTCCTTAAATAATAATAATAAAAAATTCCAACAAATTTTTGAATGGTCGTCTGCTTGTCTACAGGCCCTGTCACATCATGACGTTTTACACAATTTATGCCATCCATTGTCTTTTATCTTCCTTTCAGGGTCACGGGGGTCACTAGTGCCCATATCCAGCTGTCACTGTGTGAGGGGTGCATCCTGGACTAGTCACAAGTCCATCAAAGGACACATAGAGACAAGCAAGACATCCAACCATTCATTCTCTCACACCTAAAGACAGTTTAGAATTACCAATTAGCCTAACAGTCGTGATTGTGGTCTGTTGGAGGTACTGAAGTACCCCCCCCCCCCCAAGGAAAAAAGAATGCATCAAATTATTTTGATTTCATATTTTAAAATTTCATCATCAACCTAGACATCTTCATTGTTCAAAATTCTCATAAGTTGTTTAAAACATTATAATGTGACAGGGCCTTACAAAAAACAGCCAAATTAACTGAAAAAAGCCAACAATTTTATCTTTGAGTTGTTTGAAGTGGAGAAGTCTGACAGTTCTGATGGTTTTGCATACTTTGAGCAAAAAGGAAGGAAATGTGTGTTTGGTAGATTTGTTGTAACAATGCTTCTTGGCATTAAGTCTTATACTGGGCACCTGGTTGTACCAGAAACTCAAAACAAGCGTCAATAAGTTGTTTGGCAGAGAAGCTTTGACAACATTTTCATATTCGACTCTACTGCTCATCCCACAAATGCATGTTCCTTACAAATGTGGCACCATTTGAAATGGAAATTAACAAGCTTTCAAATGGTATATGATTTATTTAAAGAAGCATTGTTACAGCAAAGAAATAACACATCTACCAAACACGCTCCTTACTTTTTGTGCTAACTTTATATATGCTTGGACTTGTTTGAGTAAAGTACGAAGATGAAAGTGCTATATTTACCTTGCATACTTGTATTTCAGAACTGCACATCAAGGAAAATTAAACTCTTTCAAACAACACCATGAGCTAAAGTTCAGGAACACCCTTTTCATGTTTGGTTTGCCACGAGCACTTATAATAAATGGTTGCTCATAGTGACACACATCTCTTGTGTGATTCTGTACACTTCAGATTTGATTAAAATGTTATTTTTTGGAAGCTCGTCGATCATCTTTTACGATGTCCTAATAACTAAAATTTTTGAATTAAAAAAGGACATCCCCCCTCCCACCCCCCATCACCATGACAGACTGTTGCTGCAGCGCTGAAAGCTCTGCCGCTGTCCATGGTGCTGAAACCATTAAAAACCTGGAGCTGAAGCTGCAGATGTTTTCAACCTGAGGCTGCCGTATATACCTTTTCATCGATTATAGTTATTTGGGAAAATGTCAGTATGGTGGTGAAACCCGATGATGTTGACCTTTGAAAGCTGCTCAACGCTATTACAGAACAATGCAGCTCAGGAAACCATATCGATCATAATTTGGGGGCAGATAGGAATTCGTTTGTTTCATTTTTTTATGTTTGCACACAAAGAAAGGATGGAGGTCCAACTCTTCTTTGGAACAAATGATGCTAAATCTCAAATGGTGTACAGTTGATCCATGTTGTGGGAAACAGGTTTTGGGAAGATCCCGCCTACTTAAAGCCCACCAGTAAATAGTTGCCCACACAGTGGAGCAGCAGAGGAATCTCTAGGTGCAGGATACAGGACCACTCCTCTCTCTCACTCTTTCTCTCTTTCGCTCTCTTGTTTCTGTTTCTCTGCATGCGATTTTCTCTCTTCTCGGCAGCTTGGCGGTGAGAAACTGTGGGGGGAGGGTGTGGGGAGGGTGGTCTTGCAGTCGACGAGGAGAACAGGAGTTTATTGAGGAGTAGCTGCAACGAGAGAAGAGGGAGCGAGGAGAGGTGGTGGTGGGGGGCAAAGCTTTGCACATGAGACCCTGCAGAGAGAAGAGGAAGAAGGAGAGGAAGAAAGGAAGAATCGGATTTCTGACCTCCCCTCTTTGTTGAGAGTGAATTGTTTAACTTGTTGATGCATCGTTATTTTTTTTTCTTCCTCTTCTCTTGTCTGGCTGCAGTGAGTGATAAATGGCTGGTGGAAGTATTCTCCTCCGAGAATTAGATTGAACTCCTGGTGGATAATGATTGGAATTCTTTAAGGTGGGTTTTTTTATTTTATTGCTGCTTAATGTTGATTTTTTTTAATCTAATTTAAATTCTGCCGCACAGTAGGCTCCCATAACTGAACAGTTACAGTGGGGGGAAAAGGCGATGCGCAGTTTACGCTTCTGCTTTTGGACACATTCTGTAAAACTGAGGCGCTTCAGTCATCATCACTTGGGTCTTTTTTCTTCTTCTTCTTCTTTTTTTTTTTCCTCCTGCCTGCAGATGCAACTGATCCCTGAGCCGTAGCACTGTGAAAACGCGCGGAGAAGCAAAAGAACACTACAGGTCAGCATGGCAGCAGGTGTAGCGGCGTGGCTTCCCTTCGCCCGCGCGGCGGCCATCGGATGGATGCCCGTGGCGAGCACCCCGATGCCGATCCCTCCCCAGGACAAGAGGAAAGCCCAGGACGGACTCATCATCCTCAACGTGAGCGGCACCAAGTTCCAGACGTGGCGGACCACGCTGGAGAGATACCCGGACACCTTGCTCGGCAGCACGGAGCGGGACTTCTTCTTCCACGAGGAGACCAACGAGTACTTCTTCGACCGTGACCCCGACATCTTCAGGCACATCCTGAATTTCTACCGCACGGGGAAGCTGCACTACCCGCGCCAGGAGTGCATCTCCGCGTACGACGAGGAGCTCGCCTTCTTCGGCATCATCCCTGAGATCATCGGAGACTGCTGCTACGAGGAGTACAAGGACCGGAGGCGCGAAAACGCCGAGCGGCTCCAGGACGACGAGGAGATGGACATGAACAACGACGTGACGCCGGTGAACCTGACGTTCCGGGAGTACCTGTGGCGGGCGTTTGAAAACCCGCACACCAGCACCTTGGCGCTGGTCTTCTATTACGTGACGGGATTCTTCATTGCCATCTCGGTGATGGCCAACGTGGTGGAGACGGTGCCGTGCGGCACGCTGCCCAACAGGTCCAAGGAAGTCTCGTGCGGGGACCGTTACGCGCTGGCCTTCTTCTGCCTGGACACGGCGTGCGTCATGATCTTCACGGTAGAGTACCTGCTGCGTCTGATCGCTGCGCCCAGCCGCTGCAAGTTCATGAAAAGCGTGATGAGCGTCATCGACGTGGTGGCCATCATGCCTTACTACATCGGCCTGGTGATGACCGACAACGACCAGGTGAGCGGCGCTTTCGTCACGCTCAGAGTCTTCCGGGTCTTTCGGATTTTCAAGTTCTCCCGGCACTCGGCGGGGCTGCGCATCCTGGGCTACACCTTGAAGAGCTGCGCCTCCGAGTTGGGCTTCCTGCTCTTCTCCCTCACCATGGCCATCATCATCTTCGCCACGGTCATGTTTTATGCAGAGAAGGGATCCTCGGCCACCAAGTTCACCAGCATCCCCGCAGCGTTTTGGTACACCATCGTCACCATGACAACCCTGGGGTAGGTGACTGCATGCTAAAGCCTCAAAGCATCTCCTAGAGCATCCTGCATGCAAGTTCAATCTGCATGATGTATACAGTATTGTTTTCTTCCTGACTGACCAGGGGTGCCCCCATGACGTTTTAAATAGGGGGGCAGATGGGGTCTGCTGGTAATTTTTGGGGTGGCAAACCAAAACCAAGACATAACAGAATTATAGGGGTTTCATTAAGCTGTCATAGGCTTAGAAAACACTGCAATATGAGAGTTAGAGATTCTGATACATGGCCTACTTTTTCAACTTTACAGCATGGATATTCACCTAAATGGCTCAATGTTTCACAGTTATAAAAAGGCATCAGCAGCCAGAGGCCGAACATCTGGCAGTTATAGTTATTATGTAAATTTCAACTCAATTTTTCCTGTTTCAAGAATTTTACCAAGTACAATAATCTTATTCCACAGACAGATTATTTTATCTAATTTGAGTGTGAATTTTCTCAAATTTTTCTAATTAAGTAAAAATAAATCTGTCTGTGGAATACGATTATTGCACTTATTAAGAATCTTGAAATCAGGACAATTTCCAGGCTAACAAGGTAATAATGGAAACATTCTCTTTTTGCTTAATTTATCAATCTCAAAACAAAATCAAAAATACATTTTGTCTGGACTTAAGATAAAAAGACTGTTAGATGGACAATTTTTGCAGTGCATATATGACAAGTAGAGAGTGGGAACGTGTTGATTTGCTGACATATTTGTCATTTTAGATTTTTTAAATGTTTCTCTCATACATATTTTTCCCCTCAAATTTAAAACACTTGCGTACTGGATGTGGTCCCAGGGCCACATGTTGAGTAACCTTGATTTACAGTTAACATGAAACACTTGCGTACTGGATGTGGTCCCAGGGCCACATGTTGAGTAACCTTGATTTACAGTTAACATGACTAACTTAGAACAGCACAATCATGACTCAGCTCTTTTCTCCTCATAACCATTTCTTGAAACAGCACATATCAGCCACCACTTTGTGTGCCAAAATTTTAAATAGATATTTTGCACCCGTGTGAAGAAGACACAAATTAAACATTAAAATCCATCCTGATGTTTTTGAGAAATGTTGCTAACAGACAAACAAAAGTTAATGCCAAGGCCTTAAGCAAAGAGTGTTACCCTCAAAGTATGTTTAGTGAACAATGCTTAGTTATTACCACACCAAATTCTAACTCAGTGCCTGTCAAATTGATTGACTTAGATCGCTTTTTTTTGTTTTTATTGCTTAAAGTTAATTAGCTGTGTTGACCATCTTGAATCAAGTTGACTCTAAAATGTAACAACTACCTTCTGAGAATTTCATTAAAATCTGTGCAGTGGTTTATGGGATATTTTGCTAACAGACAAGAATGTCTGGCTAGCGTGAAAGCAAATTTCATAGCAGGACCCATGTCCCTTTTCTTCATGAAACCCCTGTGATAGACCCACTCCTACAGGTGTGCATTTACTGGGTGCGCATTAACAGCCTTGAGCTCCTGTCAGCCAATCAGAGCGCAGCAGAAGCGATCCGTGTGCATCAATGAGCCTCAGTGGCACCCATCATTGTGCTGAAGGTCAAGCCTTGTCCCTGAACATTTCCAAGGGTCTTTTTGTGGTTTGTAAAGTTGAACACAATGAATATTTCAGGTTCTCTCAGTAAAAGACAAAAACAAAACAAAAAAATTTAAATAAAATAAATACCTGAAGCAAAGAACGACTCATAACTGACCAACACTGCTGCATGTACAGGTGAGAGTGATGCAAGGTGCAGCCCATAAACTGAACCTAAATGACTCTTCTTCCTCATCTAACCCTGCCCCTCGCCTCCTCCTGTCTGCTTCTCATTCATCACCTCCTTTTTTATTTTTCCTTTCAGAGCGGTACAGTGAACATTTAACTGTTCATTTTATTCCCAACATCAGCTGCTCAGCGTGTGCTGCTGATGTAGCATAAGATAATTAAACACCGTTAAGACGATTAGATCACGTTAATTGATGAGCACACTCCACCGCTCTGCAGCTCAAACGTGGGTTTATTAGTATTATTATTACTACTAATATTAGGCTATAATCACCGTTATTGACTCAGGTACAGCCCTACAGAATGAAATGTTATCTAAGATGATGGAAACTTTTTGCTACTGAGAATATTTGCTTTGTGAAATGGAATCATGTTAGTAGTTCTGTGCAGGAACCTATAGGCCGCTGGTTTTCTAATCACTCACTGCTGAAACTGTAAATCCGCAGCCCCTCAGCCTGTGTTAGTTTTACCCCCCACCACCCCAGATATGATGATGATGATGATGATGAAACACAGAAACGAGGTCTTGTTGAGATAATGTTTGCATTTCAAAGGCGTTAACGTCACAAATCAAACATGCAAAACAATCTACCAGCGGATGTGAGCGTGCACCTTTTCCTGATGACTGTCTGCAGGTGTGTAAGTGCACAAAGATGTGTTCTTCATAGTGGAAAATACTTTGATTGTAATATTTTTCTTTTTTGTGGGGGGATTGTATTTTTTCCTTTTTTTTTGCTCTAACTGATCTTCACAGCACAAACAGCATCGTTTTTTTCCCCCTCAGTCTTCACAGCTGCATTGACGCAGCTCAGCTCCCTCAGCTCTGCAGGCAGCATGTAGAGTTTTTATTATAATAATAATAATCTCTGCTGTTATTAAAGGTGTTCATGCCAGCTTCTCTCTGTCTGCTATCTCTGTGACACTGACTTAGCGGACGTTCTGTCCTCCTAATGGCACATGCGAGTGTTTAATGCCGGTTGAGCCACAACTCATCCTGGAACTGACCGGGCAATTAACAACATGCACAATTCAGAGCTGCCATCTCGAGTGCGTGGACACGCTTTTCCATTTGGATTCAAAGATGTAAGATAGATGATAGAGGCTACGCTATTTATCTTTGGGAAGAGGCAAAGATATTTGCTGCTTCCAGGCTCTGAGTTCTCCACCACCTCCCCTCTTCTTTTTGTGTGTGTGTTGCTCAAGATGGATTTGAAAAAGATGTTTTGTGTGCAAAAACGCAACTGAAACGTCCTTGGTAATGGGGACGTCTCTGTCTCCCCATTGTAAGCCGTGACAGCGGGCTGACAGATCTGCAACATGAACTCGAGCCTTCCAGTGGTGCAGAATGCTGCATAGTGGACCACCGCTGGAGAGGCTGAATACCGATCCCTGACAAGCAGAATCGCCCCACTCTCATCATCCATCATTGTCCCAAGGTTTTGCTTTTGGAAAATCATATTTCACTTAACCTGTAGAGCTACTTGTCATAGAGTGAGGAGCCACATTTGTTGCACTGCTCTGCTGTAACCTTTGGAAGCTCATCCAATCAGAGGTAATGAAGGCTTGTTTAAAAAAATGCATTTATATGTCTCTGACAAATGCTTCTTCATACAATGCATTTTCATTTAGAGGCAAATAAGATCCCCAAAGAGTAGCAAGAGGAGCTAATGGCTGAAACGATGCGCTTTAAGGCACGGCATTTGATTTTACTCTGATGGTCAATGATGCTTTATGCCTGCATGGTATCACGGTGCCTTTTTACTAAAGCATATTTTCAATTTCCCGTGTGGAAGTAAAGACAGTGGCGGGCATTCTCCCCTGCTGATGGCCCATTGATTGTGCTTAAGCAGACGTGCAGACATTGGGAGAGCTGGGGCTCCTGTTCTGAGGCACTTGGCAGGCAGCCTGAATGAAGGGGAAGGGTGCCTGGAGACCAGTGGAGAATCAATAGCTCTGTGCAGCTGCGTGTCATGCCTCTGTGTGTCTTCTGCTCTGTGCCACCAAACACAGGACAAGACCCACTTATCCCTCCCTATTTATCGAGCCTAATCTCTGTGGCTGCTTTTGGATACCCAACAAAGAGGAATGCGCCTTAGTCGGAACGGATCTGCGCCGATTTTCAAGAAGTGGTTGACTGGCTGCAGAGTGAGAGATTATTATCTGTGGTGTTTTGCTTTTGCAGCATTTTTTGAAAACTATGCTAAAGTATCGTTTTGCGACATGATTTAACGCCGGGCTATTTGAGGCAGGAGCAGATTCTAATTTAAAGATAGCGTCGCTCTTTATTAGGCTATAGAATCTGAGACTTTCAGTGTTTTCACACTCTTTTTTTTCTGCCAGATGATCCACATGGTCAGGGTGAATTAGTTGCAGAGGGAGTTTTTTTTTTCTTTTTTTTGGTGCTTCAGATCTTTTAAGTGATTTAAGGTGTAATGGAGTGCACTGCTGAGAGCAGCTGTGAAAACGGTGGAAGTCAAGCGCAACCCACAAGGGAAGAGGACTGGGAGGACAGGGTTTATTCTGGAACAGTGACACAGTTGTTCCTCTGCAGCCACACAAACATGACTGTTGATAGACACGATGGGTCTCAGCTTCTGACAAGAACATGCTCAGCAAGTGCACACACACTCATACACACATACACACACGCACACCATCATCTTCTTCCAACCCTTATTTTTACTCATTCGCACATCTGCTTACACTGTAAAACTGTTCACTGTAAATGTTAGCGACTGACGTAAGCTAAACCACAAAAGCTGTTTTTTCTTCTTTTTTTTGTAGAGCATCCGGTTTAGCTTTTACATTAAAGTGCTTTTTTTAAAAATAAGTTTCATCGTAGTTATGATCTTTAAATATATGACTCAGAAACTATACCTGATTCTACAGTCTGTTTTTAGGATTTTAAAAGAACGCTGCCACACCACTAATACTACAACTACTGCAATTGCCTTATTACTAATAGTGCTAATAATTGTAATAACTGGGTTCTGGAGCCTGAGACTTGTTCACCTGTTTTGCTTAAGTGGCAACCCTCTGAACTTTTGATCACATCTAAGTTAAAGGAAAACCAGATTGATAGTCACACCAATAATGTACAAAATGACTAACATGCATTATTTTAGTCACAATGAAAAAGCCAACAAACAACACAGACTGTGATTGTAAGGTTACATCAAAAAACATCTTTATAATGCTGCTGCACCATTACAGCTATGACCTGTGAATTTGGTGCTGCGTTTAACATCTGTATAACATCCTCACGGTAAAACTTAAACTACACTTTATGCGACAACGCTGCGTTTAAACTGCTAAAACGTCACAACGTCCTTGAAATAAAAAGTCTACCAACACATGAGCGTAGTGTAATTTGCCAGCATGTTGCATAAAAATGTTTTGAGTAACTTTAAAATTTATAAATAAAAATAGGTTTTATGTCATATATATTTGTATACATGACCATGAACCCAATATGTAGCAATTTGATTAATGGAAGCATAAAATAATGTATTTAAGTCAGATAAGCACACATTCAGTGAGCACACCAGCTGAACTCTGCTTCACTCACAGCCTGACCCTCCATGCATTCTGCACACAAAGAGAAGGACCCGCACCTATTCATACTGGGCAGGTCATGTTTGCTCTGTCAAGTTGGCTCAGAGCCTATTAATGCTGTTATTTTGCAATGTTTAACACTGCAGCTCCTAAAGATAACTATGTTTACACAATATATAGGGTGTCCTTGCTCTGTCTCCTCATCAGATTGGGTGTCTGACTGTAAATCATTAAAGATCCTTGCTTCAAAATAATTTTAAAAAAGCAGTGCTTTATTTTAACCCATTAATACAGTTCAGTAAGATTGGCATTGTTTTGGTCATACAGTATGACTTTACTGGTCAACACTGTTGGTCAATGATGGTGCTACACGGTCAAATAGTAGTTAGTGATGCTGCTTTCAAAGTGAAAAGATCACCCATCAGAATCTGCTGTGCAGCCATTTCTGTAACCACGTGTCCAGGGTGAACCTGACTTCTCTCCTACACTCTCATTGTTTTACGATGGAAATCTGGCAGCCACAGCTCCTGGTATTTTACTGTAAATTAAACTCTTTTTCACTGCACTGTTACACACTCTCGAGTTTTTACAGTACAGTTCTGGCAACCTTTTTATCTAGTAAAACTTTTTGAAATTTGAAGCTTTAGTCAAATACTTTCTTATGCTTTACCCTTGCACTGTGGTTATTTTCACTGAAAGACATTATTATCTATATTATTTAAAGCTGGTTTACCATGAACAGTTTTACAGTGTATATTTGTTGTAATAATAAATGAAGAACAGTGAAATTACAATGAGCCAATCTCAGCTGTGATGTTTACGGTTTCAAAGCAGTATACTGTAAAATGTCACACTGTCATTGTCTTTTTTTTTACTGTGAAATTTTGGCAACCCAAACAGCTAGTATTTTATCCTTTTTTGTCTCTTTACAGTGCAGGATAGGTTAGGTTAGGTGCACCTTCTGAACCTTTAAAACGTAGGGGCCAGATAGGGGAACACATATTCTTGAGATGGTACACCAAAACCATTCCAAGACTTTTTATTATGATTTCTTTTTTCCATATTTTGAAAACTACTGCAGTGTAGGATTCAGTGAATCACCTTTTCATAGAAGTTTATTTTGGTTTCCTGTTTTAAAGTTGAATTTACTAATTGAGAACAGCACAGTCACTGATCAGCTCACTGAAGCGCCCTTGGGGTAAGTTCCTGCTGTGTGACCTTGAAAAAGATAAAGCAGGTTTGGAAAATGGAAAGTCATCCAGATAACTTTTTTTCTCACTCATCCTGTAAAGGATGCTGTACGCTCCATTAAGGCGTTAATAAGAGACATGATCCCAACATTGTCATTAATTGGTGGTTCCCTCATGTAACGTTTTATCAACTACTACATCATAATGTTCCAGAAATGTATAACATTTTTTAAATATTGTTGTAACAAAGTTGCTGCAATAAATTTGTATTAGTAGGGAAGTCACAGAACATTCAGCCCATCACTTGGAGAGGATTTAAATTTCACTCTTATAAACATAACATGATGAGATGGTTCCAAATTTCTGATTGACTGTAAGGCACCAGCACCACTACACTATCCCAAATTAAACATTTTTGCTAACAGACTGACAAACACACAAATACAAATGTGAAACACCCACCTTTCCCTTTTTTGTTGCTGGTGATATTGAAATCTGAGATCCTACCTGATTTCTTGCCAGATGGTCAGAGTTTAAAGTAACATTTATAGTAAACGTCTGTAAACGATGGCATTTTTCTCAAGTTACTTTCTGAACCTCTTGGAACACATTAAAGTTTACGGTTTGATAATAATACAGTGCCGCTGTTAAAATGTCACCATACATTTACATAAAATCTTTACAATGAAGAAATTATCTTTTTTTTTCTTTTAATCTTTTTTTTTTTTGGTTCTTGCGTGACATTTAGCGAAATTCATCGTCCACTGGTGCAATAAACACACCTGGAAACTCACTCACTCATCAGATGCTGAATTCATCCCCGTCTCTTCCGGGCCACGGCTCCACCCCCCAAATCCAAGTGGGAAAGGCTTGACAAGTGAGCCCCATAAAGCTCTCAGGACAGGATTTATAAGACAGAGGAAGCAAGGTTAACACACACAAGGGTCACGGTGGGGGGCCCATAAAGCATCAGACGTGTAACCATTATCATGCTTGCCAGTGTTGACACCTCCACCCTGTAGGGATCGACGTATACAGTGCAAAAAAAAAAGTGCTAACTTCATGCTTCTGTTGTGACTGCAGAGCCGAGCTGTTTGAAGTCCAAACTCTTCCCTTGCGTGTCAAATGTAATTGAAATGTACAGGAACAATCTGGAGGGCCTTTTACTGTTTCTGTACCCGAGAGATAACAAATGCATTCTTGATTTTGTTCTCATGTGATTGGAGAAGTTACAATGCCCCTGGCAGGAAAAAGCAGAGAATTTTCACTTTTTTTCTTCTCTCTTTTATTTTTTTATCCCATCCTTTTCTTTTCTGTGGAGCACGACAGTCAGTGAGAACATTTGGTGTGTTTGATTATGTTGCGCAATGGGTGTAATTTTCATGTTCAGAGGAATACATTACACCACTTGGCATTGTGTACATTATGCACATTATGAAAATCAGCAATCCATTATGAGCGGCACGGCGAACTGTGGTGTAAAACACGAGTGGGTAATGCGGGACGTGTAGGTAGGATGCTGTTTGCCTGTAGGCTCGCGTGCCCCCCCCCCACACACACAACAAACCACAGGTGCTTCATTGGTTGGAAGCGAATGCTAATGCGACACTGGTGTAATGGTTCTGAAGTGACAGGTGACTTAATGAGAGAAACCAGGCGCCCAAATGTGTTCTGTTACGAGTGTCTCTCTCTGCCTACATGCAAATGACTGCGAAATGGAGGAGCGAGAGTGAGGGGCGTAAAACAGGGAGCCATCCTCTGAGGAGATTAGGATCATTGTTAAAGAATTTGGTTTTAAAAAAAAAGAAAGGAAATCAAAGACACTGATCCCCTGTTTTTCTGCTAAATTGAAGAAGCCCCTGCCCATCTCACATTATTCAAAAAGAGATTTTAAAGAAATGATGCTATGGAGGTGTGTGTGTATGCGTGGGGTTGATTGATTATCACTTTATGAGCAGTGTGGACTGACTGTATCAGGTGTGCATTGCTCCATACGCTCATACTGATTAATAATCTATACGACAGCGACAAAATGGCTGATTTCTTCAACAAGCCAGCCCCGTAACACGCATTTCCCACACGAGGAATTAATTTACGTCAAATCTGCAGCTATACGCAGAGAAACACACCGGCCCAAATGCAAAGGCATCTGGGCCCCGGCAAAACAGAGTGCGGGATGTAAAATCTAAAATACAGCCGCAGTGTTTTTTTTTCTCCTCTATTCTTTTTCCCACAGCTCAGCATTTTTATCTTCTTCTTTGTATTGCGAGCAACGCTAAAGATTAATGGAATTTTCTAGAACAAGATTAAAGTTCCTCCAAATGAATGCGGCATCACCGCATTAGGGAATAAGGAGATACGTGAGAAAACACATCACCTCGATTTCATTGTTGTTAGAAAGCATTTGCTCTGCTTGGCTCCACTTTCATCCAATCTAACAGCCCTGCAGACCCTGACCCAGCCTGAGTGAATGAATAAAAAGAGGAAATATTGCCTATTATGTGCCTGCGTTCCATCTTCAAAAGTTGATGTGTTGTAAGAGATATCGGATGCAAAGTGTATGCCACTGGATCAGTGGATCAAATAGTGCACGAGTGATAAATCCAAGCCCAACAGCTATCAAGCCCCTCCAGTGCTGCACGGCTTATTTACATACTCAGCATTTACATACAGATGAAAGTGGCTTGTCTGGCCGCAGAGATTGGTATGCACACTCACATAATGCCTCATCATCACTTTGTTGAAATATGCAAGCGTATTTCTAAATGGATTCTCTTTAAGTTTGGCCTGCTGCTTTACACCCCGCGCGCCGCTCAATCCAGTCATCATGTCAGGATCAATGAACGTGTGTTCTTCAAAGAAATATGGAAGTGACCAAAAGGATGCGCTCAGGCCACTCGACGTCGTAAGTTTTGGGTTTAATCTGATGCCGTAAAGAACCGCAGGGCTGGGATTCATTACATCGTACCTCTTATTACCAAAGGTGGTGATATTTAAAGAAGGAAATGTAAAAACGGTGCACGGCGCGAGCGGTGATTTATGAGCCGAATGTGGTTCTGAATATATTTTTAATCATCACCAACGTTACAGGCGTTTGCTGAGCCACCTTTGTGCCGCGCGTTTATGTGCAGGAGATGAGCAGAAGCCCAACAGAGAGACAAAGTCTCGGTGTCGAGGAGATTATTTTCTGTATGTATTGATCCACTGAAATGGAGAATAAATACCTAAAAAACAGGTATTCTTTAGCTGCAGCAGTCCTTCAGGTGTTGTTTTTGGGTCGCACTTTTCCATCTAAGCTTGGTCAATATGTTTTTTGATCTGATATCTGTCAAAAGACTGAAAGCATTTTCTTTATTACCGCCTGCATCAGAAAGATGAAAGGAGAGAAATGAAGAGTAATGCTGCTTTTGTGTGTGTGTGTCTGTTAGCAAAATAACTTACAAACCAAAAGTTGAATTCTAATGAAACAGTTTGAAAGTTATCATCCATTACACATCTACAACTGATCACCTTTCAGATAAAATTTGCTGTGGTAGTTGCTGAGACTAATCCGCAACATATATTTCAAGTGCTAACAGACTTAAATAGATCTTCTTTTTAAATGTTTGACATTTATTAATGGAGTTGACTCTTTTTGTCTGTTAGCAAAATAACTTTTGAAACAAAATATGAATTTTAATGAAACATTCATAAAGTTATCCTATGATGCACATCTATAACTGATTAATCTTTGGAGACAGCCCAATTCAAGATGGCTACCACAGCCAACTGATATTTGTAAACACATAAACAGCAATAATTCAGTTAATTTTACAGATATTGAGCTACAACTTGATGTGGTAGTAGCTGAGAGTCATTCACAGCACACACTTTGAGTGTAATATTTTGTAAGCTGGTGCATAGTTTTGTTTTCAAGGTTTGATAGAAACAGATACCCCCTTCATTTTCCAACATTAATAACCTTGATCTAAAACACTGGCATGAAAAACGCACCTTGCTTTACTTCAAAAAACTCTTCACCTTTAATCTGCTAGTTTTGTGTTTTGCAGTATTTTGATCATTGCCTTTGGCCTGGAATCAGAATAAAACATTAATGTGTCTGTCTTTTTTTTTACAACAAGGTTTTAAATTGGTAGTTTTTCACCCCTAAAAAAATCTGTTTCAAATAAAATGTAAGTGTAAGCAGCAAGCAATAATTTGCAAATGTTTGATCTTTTGAAATTTGATGCCATGTGTTTCAGAAAACTTGGAACAGAGTCAACAACAAAAAAAAAATGCAAAAGGGCATATTAAATGAATGACAAAACCAAAACGTTTGGAACGTCTCAAAACTAATTGGGTTAGTTGGCAACAAGTCAGTAACATGGTTCAGCATGAATACAAGATCACAGACAGGCTGGGACTTGGGGGTAAAGACTGAAATGTTTTTTTTTGTAAAGCTCTTTTACAGAGTAAAAGAAACAGTTTTAAAGCTTTGTTGTTTTAATATTCACAAAATCTTTAGATTGTTTTTATTTTTTAGAATATTCTTATGTGAGAATATTTTAAGCAGTCAGTATCTTACCTGCAAACCTAATGATCTCAGGAGAATCAGATAATAGTTCTCATTAAAGAACTTCATATGAATGCTAACTTAAAGACATTTATGCTGCTTTCACTGGTATTAGATTAATATTAGTTTATAATCATTACATTAATAAACCATCTTATACTTACTGTATGTGGCAAAAAAAGTGTACCCAGCAAATAAACATTTAAAAACAAGAAGTTGATAGAAAATGTAATAAACTAACGTTTATTTGAAGTGCTAAAATTTTGTTGTATTGTGGTGTTTGTATTGTTTAGTGGGTGGATGAATAGACCCAAAAGCAGGTAGGCAGAAAACAGGTTCAAAACCAAAAAGATTAACCTTTATTAACTAAACTGGCAGCAAACCAAGGTAGCAAAAGTGTATTTTAATTGAGAAGGTGATTATATTAGGCAGTGATTCCATCAACATTTTTTAATGCACATTTTGAAGTATCGCATTAGAAAAGGTGAATGGAAACGGCACAATTCAAAAAAACTTCCTCTAATCCGCAAAAACATTCATATGCTCACTTGAGGTGGTTTTGGGCTTTTTCAAAAAATAGTTAATGCACAAGAGGAGAGATGGAAACACGTTCTAAAGTTTGCGACTTCTACTTCCTGTTTACTACAGACATGCGTCTGACGTAATTACACTTTGCATAGCCTGGTTGCAAAGGAAACACGTCTGATTCACATTTCTTCTTTTTTCTTTTTGCAAAATTTTAAAAATTCGCTCAAAATTTGAATTAAAATTGGACGCAAACACAGCTACTGACTATGAGAGTTTTTAGTGGCCTTGAAAGTACAGGAAGAAAAGCACATAACATAACTAAAAAAAACCTAAAACTAATAAGATAAATGAAAACCAGAGAAATTGTTTCCAAACATTACAGAATATCAGCAACAGTCTCAGATTATCAGAGGTGTATAGTAACTATGTACACTTACTTTGTTACAGTGCTTTAAGTCATTGTTTGAGGATCTGTAATTTTACCAATTATTTTTTCAAATCATAACTTTTACTTTTATTTTGTTACATTCAAAACGTAAAAATTGTAATTAAAATAAACACGTTACAAATTTAAATATGTCCGGAACTCATCATGAAAGCCTTTGTCTCTTTAAGGACCTCCTACCATTTCTGACACTCCCACTTCAGCATGTCTTCACAACAGTGCTTCAGGGGAAGGGGTACTCTGTGGGGCAGGAGCTCAGCTGCAGACTGAGCTCCAGGGAGGAGTTTTGTACAAATAGACGGTGCTTTGTATCAGCGAGCGTTTTGGCAGTTCCACATACTGTACTTACCACAGGAGACACAAGGATTTCTCAAACATGCATGAATGAGTCAAAGCAACACTCTGGGTAAGTGTTTGATGACGGAATGACATTATAACATGATATAAAGCTCAAAAAAGTTGAGTAAGCAATTTTATTTTATTCTTTTTCACGTACTTTATACACCTCTGCAGTTTATGACAACTTTAGCACCAAGTTATACCTAAAACACTTGTTTCAAATTAAACCTTATTAAATTACTAAATTACTAAAAACACTCGATGTAAATAAGTGTTTGATACAAAAGTGACTGCTATAGATATTAAATATTGTCTGTTCACATGAATCAGCATGAACACCTTTGGGGTTTGAGTTGTTTTACAACGGCTGCAATTCACTTTAGTCTTGCTCAAGCTAGCTGTTGGTTTGTCTCTTTTTAACTGATAATACTGAGTGATATCTTCGACAGGTAAGATATTGATAATTTAAAGCTATTCAGAACCTGGCTTTAAAATAATCAAGATTATGCATGATCTGTTTGTACCTAAAACATATGATGGGGATAAATCTGAACTACTACCACACAAAATTTTAGCCCAATATTTGTAAAACTGCATGATTCATTGACATTTTTGTGTTTGAAAAGGTTGATTAGCTGTGTCAGTCATCTTGAATGGAATTGACTCTACTTTAATGAGTTGTAGATATAAATCCCGTGATTACTTCCTGAGAGTTTCATTATAATCTGGCCAATGAGTCATGAGATATTTTGCCAACAGACCGACAAAATCATACAAACAGGCAATTACATGACCACCTGTCTTTCACAATAAAAAAAAATAAAAGTTCAGGTGATAATTTAGTCTGCTTGCATACACAAACTGTCTCATTTTTTGGATAGAGGTTTGCTAATCTACCAGTCTTCACATCTGCAGCTCTGCTCCCAAGAGTATCGAGAGCATCTTTCATCACAGTAAGTGCAATTAAACAAGAGAGATTGTTTTTCTTTTCCAGACAATGACCACAATCGTTCTCCGACTCGAACAAAACGACTCGTTTTAACCGCAGTGTTTCCTGAACTACATCTAAGTTGAGCAATGTTTAAAGAAACTTCAGATTTTTTCCTAATCTCATTAAACTCTTTTCTGTCTCCAAACTAAAACTTAACTCCGAGCTTGTACAGATTTATTTCTACGACACAGACTGCAGCTGTTTCAAGCTAAAGTGTTTTGAGTACGTTATCCACACTGCAGCTCTTTATTTGAAAGACTCTTTAGTGTTAAAGGTTTCCTTTTTTTATCCCATTGTGTGAAAACACCTGTTCATTATAGTAGCAGCCTTTAAAGGATTCCTTGGAAAAAAAATAGTCCCTACCACTCACTTGTTTAAACTTTTATGCTCTGAGTTTCGCTGTAACCCCAGTAACCTAATTAGCCGCTCTATATAGTGTCAGCGGCCTCTCACTTGTTGCATTTATTTAACTCCTGAGCTGATCGACACACAGTTATTTCATATCTGGCCCGTCTGTGAACGGTACACTTCTTCCCTCGGTCTAATGAGCGCCGGTTGAAGGAATAGCAGTTGTCCTTTTTTTATTTTTAGATGCAGTTACTGTGAACTAACAGTCATTAAACTTGTGCTTCCCAGAGCTCTCACAGCCTCCTCGTCCCCTTACTTACTTCAAAGCTTCGCAGCACAAATAGACGTCTTTAAAAAGTTGCGATGCTTCAACCTGTGAATCAGGGAAGTTTAAAAAGGGACCCATAATTGGTGTAAATATTTGCTCTGAAAATGTTCCGTACCGTCAAAGCTATTGCTGTGATGATGTTAGAGCTCATAACTGAGTTTCATATCATTTAATCATCAGATGTTAAACTGTTGTTTTATTTGCATTCTTTGGTAAATTGAGGGTTTAAAGCACATAAGTTGAAATGTCAGATAATTCGGTAATGTTTGGAATGCATTACATCCAATCTGCCGTCCGAAAATTACTTCTATATTTAAAGTTACATTAACCTTTTCATGGCTGTCAGTTTTAGCTTTACTCGATCTGTACCACTTTCTGACCAGCCTGGTAAACCTCAAGTATTTCTTCCAAAATAGTTTTTTTCTTCTTTCAGCTTTTCCTTTTTTCAGGGGTCACAACCTCAAGTTCTCCTTCTCCAGCTCACTCTGTCCTCACTCCATCTACCTCCGTGTCCTCTCTAACTGCATCCATATGTCCTGCCAATATACCCACTGTCCCTCCTCTGGACATGTCCAAACCATCTCAGTCTGGTCTCTCTTACTTTATCTTCCAGCAGTTCAACTTGTGCTGCACCTCTGATGATCTCTTTCCTAATATTATCCATCCTTGTCACTCCCAAGGAGATCCTTCAGTTCTGCCACTTCCATTTCTGTCTCCTGTCTTTTTGTCAGCACCATTGTCTACAAACCATGCAACACAGCTGGTCTCACCGTAAACATTTCCTCTGTCTGTTGCTGTTACTCTTTTGTCCCAAATCCACTCCTGAAACTTTTCTCCATCTACTCCATCCTACCTGGACTCTGTTCTTCATCTCCTTCACCACACTCCGTTTTCCAGGACAATGGACTGTAATTCCTCGAAGTCCTGCACTTTTGTGACTTCTGCTCCTTGTAACCTCGCTGTACTCTGTCTTGCTATGATCAACTTTCATTCCACCTCATTCAAGAGCATACCTCTCTCTCTTCAAGTTCTCCTCCACCTGTTCCCTGTGCGCACCATCACAGTGTCATCTGCAAGCCTCATAGTCCACAGGGATTCCTGCCTGACCTCTTCTGTTATTCTGTCCATCAAAAGAGCAAACAAGAAAGGGCTCAAATTTGATATTTGATGCAGCCCCACCTCCACCTTACAGCACATCTCACTGCTGTCCTGCTATCCTCACACATGTCCTGCACCAGTCTAACATAGATCTCTGCCACTCTAGATGTGCTCTTCCAACACCACAGCTGCTCTCTTGCTATCCTGTCATATGCCTTTTCTAAAACCACAAAGACACAATGAAGTTCTTTCTGACCCTTTCTTTAATCCTCCATCAGCATCCTCAAAGCTAAGATGGCACTGATGGTGCTCTTCCTTGGCATGAGACCGTACATCTACTCCAAATAGTCACCTCTTGTCTAAGTTTAGCTTCCAAAACTTTTTCCCAGATCTTCATCATGTGGCTCAACTTAAATAGTTGCTACAACTCTGCACATCACCCTTGTTCTTAAAAAATTGGCACCAGCACACTTGTTTGCCATTCTGTTGGTATTTTACCACTTTTAAAAATACTGTTGAATAATTAAGTCGAAAACCTCACTGCAATCTGACCTAAACCTTTTCATGCCTCCACTGGCACATCATCAATTCCAACTGCCTTCCCTTTCTTCATCCACTTCAAAGATTTCCAAACTTCATTCTCACTGATCTTTTCCACAAATTGTATTGTTTACAGGCTGTAAAATGCCTAATAACAATAATAGCTGTATTTTTGTGTAATGAGGTTGACTCAATAAAATGTAATCTTGGCTAAGTTTAGAAATCTGTTTATATCGAAATCAGTTTGAAACATCTAAAAACATAAAAAATAATTGTGGTAGATGGATTTTGGCAAATTATGTTGACTAAATTCCTTACCTACAAGTCTGTTGAAGAAAATTTAGAAAATCTAATTCGAAAGAATGTTTTAAATCATTTTTCTGAGAAGTACGAACAACTAACAATGTTTTTGAACAGAAACGCTCAAAATCTTTACTATTTACTCTGTGCACTAGCAAAGAAGCTTTCAAAACCAGCTGAGAAATCCCAATTTCAAAATATGGTTTGAGCTTTCTTCTTTCAAATAAGTCAATACCTCATCAGAATACACTAAAAATAGAAATCAGACTGATTTTCCAGAGGTCTTCCTGATTAGCAAGACAAATCAACCCACATTTCTGAAGCCACTCATTATCATGATGATAGGTATCAACATGCAGCTTAAAAAGCCAGGAATCTGAAAATGTACATAGTTTAATTTAACCAAATTTGACCTAATCCCTGATTTGATTGGTCACAAACAAGTAAACAATGCTCATTGTTATTTATCGTTAATCAAATTTGAGGATAATGTTTTTCTTGTAGTTTACACAAAAATCAAAACACTTTTCATACTTTAAATTATCTTTGTTAACTGATTTATTAATTATCACAAACAAAAAAAAACATTTTTTACAGTGTACTGTGTGCACTGCTTCTGTCTCTCAGGAGCGCAGGGCAGCGTAGCAAACAGTATCGCCTGAAATGGTGCCAGCTTTTTTTTTATTTTAGTGTGAATATCACCTCCCCTGACATTTGTCTCTTTATCAAAAACACCCCTCAGCCAACACAGCAACATCTGTGATCAGCAGAGATTTAGAGATTATAGCCAACAGCGATCATCAGTCTGCTGTGGGAACAAAGCACCAACAGAAGAACTCAGAGACTTACGTAACTCATTTCTCTCTGACATCTCTTCTTAAGAGTGATCGAGCGTCTGCCGCACATGAAGTTTGCAGCGTAACGGTCAGCTAATTGCTACCTTGTTTTTTATTTTTTTTTTTGGAAACACTGTAATCAATACAAACATTCATGCTGTGAAGCAAACATAATGCACAGCTTGTCATTTCACAGAGAGCGGTAATGCCAGCTCATTAACTAAAACTTTGTTTACAGCCATTTATATTACCTGAACACGAGCTGACTCATGGCAAAGTCATAAATATTGACTCAGCCTTTTTGTAAACTCAGACTTTTGTTGAGTCCTGGACCCACTTGGGTAAAATCCAGTATGTTTCCCTTTATGAACTCCAAATTTTTGGCCTTTGGAATTTGGCAGCCAGTATGAGCCCGTTAACCTAGTTTCCTTGTTGAGTCTTGGCCATAGGCTTTGTATATCATTAGTTTTCTGTATGAGGTGTGAATAATAAGAGGCCGTGTCCCATTTCAGTTTAGGTATAAAGAGCTTCCTGCGATCTGCCGGGCAGGGAGGTCCTGCTGAGATGAGGGATGTCATCCTGTCGCCCTGACGCATGGCAGCTGTTTCCTGCCTGCCCCAGCTGCTATAAATAGAAAAATATATCACCTAATGTAGGCCGTTTGGTCAAAAATGAAACTAAACAGGGCATGCGCTCAAGGCTAGATTTCTCTCTTTCACCTTAAACTCATTTTTCATGTACAGGTGTATGACCCCCGCAGACTGAACTTTTTCTTCTAGAACTGTCTCAGCGACAGCTCACATAGACTGATGACACAATGCGAATGTAAAATACATCAGTATAAATGTTTTTGCTACTATTCTTTTATTGTATGCTGTAAGAATAATACTTTACTGTTAGTGGTACTCAAACAGTGGCTATTAGGCCACCATGTACGGTGACTGACCCTCTCATAATTTACTATTTACACAAATAAAACACAACAAAGAAACATGTGAACATCTCACTTAAGTTTTTTTATGTTCTTTTTTGTACTAGTTTTCTTGTTAAATTTCTTGTCTGCTTTAGGAGCAAGACTCCATTAAATTATCCCAAACTATCTCTTTACAAAATTATTGCAGTGGTAAATCAGCGCTTCACAGTGTCAAAAATTAAGCAATAAATCTTCCCAAAGGGAAACGGTGATGATGGTTTTATTATGCCCGCACGCAGTAAATTCACTGCAATTACATGACAGGTGGAAGGCAGCACTTATCGGTATCTGTCTATTGTCTGAATTTCAGTGTAATTTAGTGTCCCACTGCGATAAGCTTTTTGTATTTTACCACAGGCTTTTGTATAAACAGCCTGCAGCAGACTTGGTTTAAACAACTTTACTAAGGTGATTTTGAGAATGACAATCCCTATTAGATCTGTCCAACAATTTAGTCCAGCCTAAAAATTGTATCACAAGTATAAATATGTTATTTTTCATCTTTGAGTATAAATTTGTACATTTTATGAATGGCAATTGCATTATGTCTTACTGGTAGATTATATTTGTGTTGTGTAGCTGCTTTAGTTGTTGTTTAATTTAGTTATCTTGTCAGTTATTGGGACACCAATGTGATTGAAGAAATTTTGTAATTGATTAACTGAATGTCTGATGCAGTTTAACATTTTACACTTCCTGATCATTGCAGCTCT
>JARVJO010000002.1:22061609-22081512 GCA_031762555.1 Cynodonichthys magdalenae
GAGGTGGGCTAATTTTACTCGCCTCTCCGCCTTCGTGTTTTTTCTGAATGCTCGGGGGAGGACAGAACACGCATCAGGCCCAGACTGAGCTGTCTTATGAAAGGGGCTGTAGTTTATCTGTGGTAAACTCAGAAGACATTTAAACTGATACTACAAACAATTTTTTAGTCCTAAAATCTCAAACATGGAGCTGAGATATGGCCATGGGTGCCCTGGTTTCTCCGCTTGAGTTTTATCAACCATCTTCATTGCTGGGTTCTGTTTGAAATGAAGGTTGGAGCTCAGGCTCAGCTTGCGACTGTTAATGAGGATGAAATAATTCCAAATCCATCCCAGGTGTGAGCTACAACTGTGATTGGTTCCCCTCGTGAGGCCAATTGCATTTCAAGAAAGAAAAACAGCAACAGCAGATTACAAAGCTATGCTAAGTAATGACAACCTTTCAAGAATTGTAGTGGAGTCGAAAGTACAATATTTGTCTTTGAAATGTAGTAGAGCATAAGTCATAAGTATCCCAAAAAAAATTACTCAAGTGTAGTAGGTACTCAAAAACTGTACTTAAGTACAGTACTCATGTAAATGTACTTGTTAATGTCCAACAATGGTGATATAAATATTTGTAGAGCTAATAGAGTTGGTTTGTATGGTGATTCTGGTGTGTGTTAACAGTCATTTGTAATAACGGATGAAGGAACACACACAAACGACTGCACTCATTGAACTGTAATGTCAAGAGAAAAAAAATGTTATCTTTGCATCACCTTTTGACACTGAACATCGTATAACCATGTAATGAACATTGATTTGTCAGAGCTGATTTACACAGCTTCCCTGTGACCTAAAGTAAAAAGAAAAATGTCTGGCTGGCTACAGTTTAAGTGACTATTTAAGCCTACCTGAAGGTAAAATACATACCAATAAAACCAAACAAGGTTAGCATAAAAAACAACCAAATTAACGAAAGCACATTTTATTATCTCATTGTCGTCATATGAGGAGGTGCTTGAATACAGTATTATAAATTGAAAATGGTGACTATTTAAATTGTATTTGGTTGATATGTCTGTATTTGTTATTATGGTGCAGTTGGAGGATTTCCTGCCTGCGTCCCAGGTGTCCCACTCAGGGGTATTTGAACTTCTTAAATATTGCATTCCCATGAAGGGATTTAAAAAAATAAAAAATTCCCAAAGGTATTAGCGGAAAACCACAAACAGTTGAATATTTGCATTTTCCCCCTCAGCCAATTGTCTGTAATCTCTGCGAAGAAGCTTAAGAGTTTGATTCCTGCTATGCATGGCATAATCTTTACACAGTGGCCGCAAGAAAATGGAATATGTCTAGTTTAGGTTTTGACCAACAAACAAATACACACCAGCAAGTTGAGCAGATAAAAAACTGACAAGTAACATTAATAAAACTGGACACTGCAATCAGTTCAGACCCAGCTTAGTCTCACACAGATTCAGTCTAACGTCCATGAAAATACTCCTGACACCATTCCTAATGTAGCTATTTAAAAGGCCTTGTTAGATACTCTGATCTTTTCTGTCCTTTAGAGGGTTCATGAGATCCAACACCAACCTAACCTCTAATGTAATATTAAAGTATCTCCAAAGGTAAAGGTGGTCACTAGATAAAATAAATCATTCTTGTGGAGACTTTAAGATAAATTCTTTCATGATTTTGTGTGCACATTGGTGACAGAAAACAAGCTATGCAGCTATTGTTCCAACTCCCATCATCTTTCTCGTAAAATGGCATCCATCAAAGTTAATGGGCTGCAATCATCACCACAAATACTCTGTCACACGTCCCACTGCTCACTCCGGTGTATTCAACCCCAAGTCAATGGGATGTAAAGAGTGACAAGCCCGAGGAGCACAGTTCTCCATATCATTAACAGCAAGCAGGAGGAATCGAGGAAAAGAATCCAGAAAGTTTGCCTCCGCTTTGGAATTTTGGGATTTTGTTTACTAAACAGTTCTGTGAGACCGCAGAGAGGAGAAACATTTATTAGACGCTGGTGTCAATACTACTGACAGTGTGTTTCAGGCACCCATCAACGTTGTCACCATGTGAAATAATTCTTATTAAAGTATGCCTCTCGCTAACGACAGATCTGCTGGGTGGTGGATAGATTCATTCCACAAGCCGCTGATTCTGCCAGCTTCAAATCACATCTCACTGCATCCTGTGAGCCTGCTTATCTCTGGGCTGTATGCTGCTGCTGCTGGACTTCTGATTATTATACTCACACACACACACTCAAACACACACCTATACATACCAACACACACAAAAACACTCAAACACTCAGAGTCCTATATCTATCATAATCAACAACCTCTACTTCATATCGGAGCCTCATATTGATCATAACCACAAATACTAACTGTCTCAATGTAAAACTGTAATGTGACCATATTACCATAGGCTATGTTCATACTGCAGGTCTTGATGCACAATTTTTTGCACAATTTAGATTTTTTTGTGTGGACGTACATATTTTGAAACGTGACCTCTGTCAGACTCTAGTGTAAAAAAAAAAAAAAAACTGCACAACTTCCACCTGTTATTTCCCAGTGACACCCATTGTGTGCATTGCCCTCAGTCAGAACTCTGTCCAGCAGACCTTGCAGCTCACAGTGTGTGATTGGTCAGAAATTCATGGGCGTATTTGTTCATGAGCTGAGGAGCAGCACATCTTTCTGCGTATCATTTTGCCATTCCCAGAAGCCGTTTGCTAAATTAGCAAGATGCAAAGCTTTGACGAGCAGCTGGTCTGATCATATTGACCATGTGAACGCTCAACTGATGTTCATGCCTTCTTTGGTCTTTGTTGTTAAGAAAAACGAGACGTTTTTCTACCTCTAACTCTTAACTCATCACAACACTGATACATTGTTGAGTAAAAATATATATATCCTGCTATCAGTGTTGTTTATATGGTTAGCTATGAAAACTCTGAATTTGTCACATTTGGAATTTCATGAAAATATCCAATATGTGTCCCACAGGGGCAAAATCATCAGATTCGGGTCACATCAGCCTGCAGTGTTAACATAGCCATAACTACTGTGGTCAAACTATTAGGAGAAAGTAATGCATACTCTCACATAATCTAGTGAGGACTCACATGATCAGTTTGCAATCTGAGTAAAAGTTTGATTTATTTGATGGATTAGGTGTGTCGACCATCTTGAACTGAATCAACTCCAAAGTTAATCATTTGTTGATGCTCATCCACAGAGGCCTAAAATCTGCCCTATTTGATTCTTATGAGATGTTTTGCTAACAGACAGACAGGGCTGAGGCTACTGTTAATTACAACGATTTAAGAAAAGATGTTGCAAGATCTGTTAGCTTTCAGAGTACTCACAGGTACCAGTCCATAGTCTGGTCCTTCTTGTGTTATTTGTGGTCCTTGTTAGATCATGTTTGTATTGTAATTAGTTTTTGCTGCCTCATCACTGTTTTTGTTTTGTTAAAAAATACAGCATTTTAGTTAATTCTTCAATTCTTCCTTCAAACTGATCTGTAACAGTTTTAAATGACCTCTAATCTTTTTGTTTTTTGCGTTGCAAGGAACCATCCCATCTAAAGTTGTCTTGATCTATATTTCTTCTGAAAGCTTTCTGAAGATTTTTCTTTGAACTCTGACTGCTTTGAAAAGGAAAACTGGACTCAAATCCTTTTGTTTTTTGAATTATATTTGGATTGGCTTTGTCCTAGATTACTGTAAAATCTACACCAACACTTTGGCTGCTGCTTCATTCACAATCAGGCCAGTCCTTGACCATGACATCATAGTGTTCATAGTTTTAAAATGCAAACGATGATCAAATGACAAATAATAAAGTAAATATCAAAACTGTTTATCACATACCAACAGTGTGTGAAAGTAATGGCTTTAGGAAATGTGAGAAAATCCAGCAAACAGGACCTGAGAGATGATTCATCCTTCTGTTGGTCAGACACATTTTCAGATAATATCTTTCTAGGATCACTTCTTGGTGCTAAAATATAATTTTATTTGTCAAACTGTGGTATCTGGTATTTTTTTTAGCTTTGGGTTAAAAAGGAAATGAATTGCATTTTTTATTTTATTATTTTTGTCAAAGAACTGTCTAAAGATCCAATTTATTTTTATTTTTTTTGTCAACACTAGAATGTCTCATGAGGGTTTTTTGTGGGAATAATTTGGAGATAAGAGTTAAATATCTTAAAGGGGACATATGCAAAACCCACTTTTTTAACTGTTAATTACATTTTGTTGAGTCTCGAGTGCAGAAAAGTTGAGTTTAGTCTCGCTCTGTGCTGCATAGGCAGGTTTATATTTAGTTTGGGTCCTGTTTTATTGTCCTTTCATTTTTCTTTATTACCTATTACTCTTTTTTAAGAAGAACGTCATAGTATTTGCTAAACAAGGTCACAGTCTTCTGACTAACCAACATCACAAATCCACAGTTCTGAAATTTTGTAGTCTTCATTCTGCTCTCGCCCTGGGTCAAACTCTGGCTCCAACATGTAAGGCTGGATGGACAAGTCTTACATTGTTGACATCTTTGAATCTATTTGTAAACAAAACGTTTCTGCGCCGCCACTGCATTATCATACCACTGCTATCAAACTTCAAAAATGACTGAACAGGGTGGAATGGACAATGATAATTGGGAATGAGACCTGGAGGGGAGTGGGGTGTACAGTGCCTCATTTGCATTTAAAGAGACAGCACCAAAACGAGTTGTTCTCAGATGCACCTCAGAACAGGGGTGAAAGAGGGGCTTGTGGAGTTACAATAATGAGGAATTCAAACCAAAGCATTGTAGTTCCACTTTCTATAGACCACAATTGAATGATTTAAATGTGAAAAGGAAGGATTTGAAGGCATATGTCCACTTTATAATGAACAAAAACCTTTAAAAAAGGTCAAGTATACTGAAAAGGTATGAAAAAGCTGTCAAAGCTTCAAAGGAAAAGGCTGAAAAATCACTTTAAGATTTTAAGAAAGTTTGAAATCAAAGTCTGAAAAGTCGGGGGTGGTTGAATTTTTTTACTCTGTGTATGTGATAATGTACATTAGTGACAATCCATCACATATCAGTCCTGAGATTAAGCCTTACATATGCAGGACAAACACTCAATGAGCCTAAACCGAGCTATCCCCAATGGTAATGCAGCTGTGCAAAAGCTAGCTAGCAATTAATTTGCCATGAATGGAGATTAAAGGTAATTATGCAGCCTACATGATAGGCACCCGGCTAAATATGGAGCTAAATTATGTCTTAATCACACATAAATATCATTGTGGGCTGAAGGTGCTTTGTTTAATGGGACTGATTTCTACACGACCGTTAGATTAACTCCGCTCTACGTGTTTTCTCAGGTTTGATATTAAGATGTCTTTGTTGACAGCTTTCTCCCTGACGGAGAACAAGCTTTGGCATCGTGATGTTGTTTGGGGGGAAAATTGTATTGAGTTTTCCTCAAATGCATTCCTGTCCGACACGTCCACCTGTCTTGGCATGATGGACTCATCACATGCGTGGCAGATTGAGTTTGAACAGATCGATGTGCATTGATCTGATTGCACTGCGGTAGAAGAAGAGAGACAAAACTTTGCTCAAAAAGTGAACTCATACACCGTCGAATTATTCTGTCTCTTTCTTGATGGCGTTGTGGAGTATATTTGCTGCATTAATCAGATTAAAGGTCCAGCATTCCTTGAAGGAATTTATATAGTTTTGCACCCTTTGTGTCAAAGTATTAGACTGAGCTCATCTTAAATTGAAAAACAAAAATAAAAGGGTTGGTACAACAACATAATAAAAAGGTCATTGTGCTTATGAAATCTGGTTTTGTGTCCACATAATCTTTCAATCATCAAAGCTGTTGTCTGCTCTTGCAGCAGGGCAAGCTGAAGCCTGAATTAAACTGACCCGGGGTCAGTGTACTTAATGACACAACTCCCATTATTTATAACTTCAACATTTTTGTTACTCCAGAGGACAGGCCTCCTGGTGAATAATGATGGGAAAACTTTAAGGACAGGCATGTTAAAGGCGCCCCGCAAAACTGACAGCACATTCCAATGTACCGTTAACAATTGTGACTGAATGAAGGTTATTCATTTTAATCACACTACAGCTTGCCCTTCCTTCTTCTATCCCACAGGGTTGCTATATTTAAGCACTTTTTTTTTTCATTTGTTCCTCATTTTTGGGTCCCGGCTGATGGTGAGGCAATTGCTTTGTGTGATGTCTGCCCTTGAAAAATCAGACAACAGAAGGAAATATTTATACATAATGTGGATGTGAGTGTTTTCTATCCTGTTTTGTCTGTCTTTTTTTTTTTTTTGAGCAACATAGCGTTAGGAAATCAAATTCTTTTTTTAAAGCATCTATTTCCTCTTGTTTTTATGTTTCCTTTTCAAATTATGTGACACAGTTTTTATACCTGTGCTCCAAGATTGGTTGTGTGTCCTCGGGGAGAGACAAAGTGCTGCAACGTTTGTCTCCTATTTTTCCCTGTTTCATTTGCCTGCTTTTCTAATTGGACTTTTCCATCTGTTGAAGTCCACAAATTGTCTTCTGGGGACGCTACAGCTACAACATCCTATCAAACACACAAATGCATGTGGGACGCTCCGCTTGGAGCTCTGCCATGTTCGTCACTGAAGGAGTAATTTGTGTGTGTTTGAGTGTGTGTGTGAGGGGGAGGGAGAGGAGTAAATGCATACATGTAAAAGTGCTGTGTTGTTAAGTTCCAGAGTAAATATAACTGGTATGTGCGTCACTTACTAAATATGCTATTTTATAGCAAATGTTGCTGATCAAAATGGGATTTATATAGCTGACTAAAAGCTCACACTGTAGAATATAACATGCAAATCTGCGCTTTTGCACATTTTTTTGCTGTTAAGAAATGTCTTCTTTCCCAGTATTTCTGTATGTTCCCAGTGAGGTATATTGACTAGAAGTGTCACAGGAAGAAGCCTGACAGCTGTGGTACAAGTGTGACGCCATATTGAAAGGGGCGGGTCTGTCAATGCAAACAATTTATCAGGGCTAGTATTCTGCTTAGATTTGCATATTAATATTAGTTTTTCATTGGGTTATTTCTGCCTATTATGCCCCTTTTCCACTAGCACCTCTACAGCATGGTTCGACCTGGCTGAACTCTGTTCAGCACAGTTTGAGTGGTTTTCCATTACACTTCAGTAATAGCTCTAATGGGTGGGTTTATCGTAAAGTTGGGCGGTGAAAATTGACATCCCACGCCTTACCAGCTGGTGGCGGTTATGCTCCTTTAAGCTACTTGCCAGCCACCATTAAACACAGTAGAAGAAGACCACAAAAACATATACAACACAACAAGGGAGGACAAGGTAATGTTGTTCTTACAAAAGGAGGATCGAGTAATTGTAAGAGTAGTTCTTGTGACACAACCAGTGACTCCACCCCCTAACCAATCAGTGACCCACGCTCTTCTGATTTTGTGTTTTCAGGCCAATGCGGTACACTTGGAACCACGGTAAAGTAAGTTCTGAAACAGGGTCTGGTTCCACAAATCTTTGCCAGTGGAAAAGCCTTGGAACCATGGAGAGCCAAGTCAAACTATGCTGTAGAGGCACTAGTGGAAAAGAAGCATTAGAAACATCATTTATTGCAGAAGTTTGAGCCTTGGCAACCTGTTTTTGTCTGATGTGATAATATGTACTGACAAGCATCTTTAACAAATTAAAATAATGGCAAAAGCAAACTGAGTTTCATTGATGTGCTGACCTAAATATAACATGCAATAGTTACTGCATCCAGCTTTACCAGTTTGTCCCACCCCTGAATAACTCTAGTGCTTCTACCAACCTTATTCTGCATTCCTATTTGTATTTTATTGCAAAATAAGTCAAAGACCACCAAATGTATTTTCATGTAATTTTCAGAAAATATTCTATGGATAAACATTTATAAAGGACTTTTGGAGTTAATTTGATTTAGGATATTAACAAATGCATTATTGCATAAATTTGTACATTATGTCCTTTTCAAAAAATGTCCAAAATGCCATCTTAGCATGATAGGTGGTGGGCAGTATGCATTTCTTTAAGGAATTCCAGTCCTTTAGTTGCCAGTTTTCTTTATATTAACAGATGAAGTCTCAGGGAAAGTAATGATGTCTCCATGCACATAAAGTGATGCGGTGCAGGTGGGATGCTGGTGGTAAATATGGTTGCAGATCTGCCCCCAGGGACCAGTCAGCAGCTGTTAGAGGAGATAAAGCTCTTCCCTAAAACTTCCCCACATATTTCCTCTCGATACTCGCCTTCATGTGGGCTCGCTCCTGTTGCCACTCTGGCTGCTCTGACTGAGAGACAAAGAGAGACAGAGTTCTGAGTACATTTTCACACTTTTAGACCCTTTCTGTCTCATCCCAACCTCTGATATTCTCCCTCTGTTTTGCTGTGAGGTTTTGTCAAATCCCTTTGAACTTTCTTTAATGGTTAAAAGTTTTGACACTTGTTTGAAAGACATATATATGTGATGAGAATGAAAAGATTTTACTGGTCTGACATAAACGTCAGCACATACAGAGAAACATTCAGTGTAAATGTGTTTAGTCTTCCTTTGTTCAGGAAGCAGACCTGACTATGAAGCACTGCTGCTGTTTGTCAAAAAGCTGATTTAGGCAATTTTAAAGTTGCAGCTCAAACTTCTTGAAGTTTGCTTGAGTTGAGTGTGTGTGTGAGTGTGTGTCTGGGGGGGGGGGGGGTATTTCCCCAACATTGATTACCATGAGGTTTTTACCTTTCCTCCTCATCTTCAGTTACTTTAGATTCTCATTGTGTTTTTAACATGCATTTTTATCATCTCACCCATGAAAATTCAATGATAATTACTGGATCCCAGTTTTTTTCAAACCATGTACGAGTACTTCAGTTTGGGTACTCACCAATACCGAGTACTTACTGAGTCAGAAATTGAACATTGCACAATAACTTTTAAAATATATATATTTTATTTAGAATAAGATGGCTCTCCTTCCTTATAGACCTACATCCCATCTGTCTGGATAAAATCAAATATAGAGAATGAATGATGATGTTGCAAAAGAATGATACTTTTGCAACAAATTAAAATAAATAAAAATAGCAAAAAAATTTTTCAACTTGTAAAAGTGTCTGACAAGCTTTTCATGTGAAATGTAAATTGTAACACATTTAATGGAGTATAGATACCAGTATCAACATATTGGTAGGGGCATTTGTAAAAATGCTGGTATCGGGCACCACTAATGATCACTGGTGTTTGTTTGGGGAAGGGAGATGCTGAATCAGCATTTACACAATGTGCAAAATGCCGGTTTGTTTATTGTAAATAAGAATAGTGGAAAAGGAATAGTTTCTTTTATTTGCTATTAGATATTTTGAAAAGAAGCATTACCGTTAACCTGACCCTTTTTTATTCATTTACATAGAAATAATTTTGGATAATTGTTCTCAACGAGGAAACATTTTTGCAAATAATTATTTGATTACAGATTGTTCAACTAACAACCTCACCATTTTCTGTCTATTTCGTTTTTTTTCTTTTATGTGATCAGACAAATGTGTAATTGGATAGTAAGAGGAGGAAAATGGACTGTTAATTTTATGTCTGAAGGTTGGCAAATCTCAGTTCCCCTGAAAGTGCCGCCCCGTCTTTGTCTTCACTAATCGGAAGTTAAGTAACCTGATGGTCATGGAGGTCAAGACATCATCTTCAGCGCTGCTCACTGGTGATGGGCACTTTCAATTATCTTTTGACAGTTAAATTTAATTGTTCAAACAGCTGATAAATGAACAGAGCATTGCACTTAGTATTATATTTCTATACAGTTTGAAGACTTGCGACAGGTTGGTGGAGGTGGAAAAGAAAAAAAAGAGGATAAAATTTGCCTGATTTACGAGTCTAGAAACTATAAGTTGAAAGCCTCTTTCATTAATCCTTCACAGACTTTTAAACTCCTGCTTCTTTCAAACTCCCATTTTCATGCTTTATCTTTTAAATTTGAAGTCTCTGAGCCTAAGCGCAGATAACCCAGATGACAACGCGGTGACATAATCTGCTGTTGTGCTTTAAAAAAAGCTCTTCGTGATCCACTGAAGACATTGTGTAACTGTCTTTACTAGCTGTGTGTAAATAATACTCCTCTACTTCAGGAAACTTCTCTTCATCTGTAAAGCTGCTGAAGTGAAATTAATAATTAAACACAGGTCTAAATGACTAACGGCTAAAAACCTTGAAAATTTATATTTATGGTAGGTTGAAATATTATTCAAACTTTGTGCTGTAAATCTGATAAGACTGCAGACTGCTCTTTAAAGTAATAATAATAAAAAAAACAGATTTCACGATACTGCAGATCATGACTACACAAGCTGCAAACTGTGAGTTAGGGGGCCATTTGGTTGAGGAAGCTGATATCCAGCGGCTGCTCTGTGTGGAATCGCACATCAAAGTTAATCTTGCACCGTCTGCTCTGGTGCTGCAGAGCACTAATCTGCTGTCAGTGTGATGAGGCTCCTGGACCGGTTCCCCTTTCCAGCACACAGCCACTAATCCACAGGACCTTTTCTCCTTTTTTCTTCCTCTTTTCCAGACAACTACAGTCACAGGTCTGACCTTGAACGGCTCACCTGGTCAATAAGATTAAAGCACAAGAACAGCTTTTTGCATATATTATATTTCTGCTATTTCAGTCTTCTTTTGAGCAATGACCAGATTTCTTGTTTTAAAGGCGACGGCGACGTTGATGTTTTTGACCGCCTTTGTGCGTGTACCTGCCTGTTACCAAACTATTTTCTGAACAATGGGGCAGATTTTATTGACTTTCGCAGGAGGAATCAATATATAAATCTAAAAACTGCTTAACTTTTAGAGTAAACCTGATTTAAGATGGTGGCTACAACCAACTAAAAATAAAAAAACACAAAAGTCGCTGAAAGTCACTCATTTTTTACTCACTTCATTTTCTGGTCTGGTAGCTAGAGGTGGGCGCAGGTAATGAGCAATTGCTCTGGTTACTAGATCCTATGTAGAAACATTATTATTATTTCTATTAGTATTTCCATTTAGTCATTTCAATCACTGGCCCAGTGACTATAATGGGCTGTAGTGCAGATAGCTTTCACTGGTGCTGACTTTACCTTTGAAGTACATTAGGATTAGACATGAAATACAAGTACCTACAAGATATGTGTAGATATTTAGATTAGATTTAAGCACACATGTACATTTGCAAACTTTACAAGACCCCAAATACTCATAGTTTATGAATTTATGAAATGTCAAATGATCCTGAGCGTACATCAAACTTTCTCCAAGTGCACAGCCTAACAAAAAAACTGTGGGCCACTGCACTGGCTGCTTGCTAATAATAAAAATAAAAATAAAATTACTTACCGGTACTTAAAAAGTGTTTGCATTTCATGCATTGTATTACTGCATTTGGCCCTCAGCGCTTGATTTTTATTTTGGCCCTCTCTGGGAAAAAGTGTGGAACCCCCTGGTCTAGTGGGAGGAAGCGCAGGGCGTGAATTTAGTGTTTCCTTACAGGCCAAATCTGAGATTTAAGTTAAATTTGAAGCTATATAATTTAAAAAACCTGTCATATTTTCTCTAATCATGTGTATACATGAAAATAGTAGCGATTCTGTGTAATTTATGGACAATCCGTACAACTTCACATGTATGTGACGTCTCATAGCAGATGAGCTCGTTTCATGATTTTTATCATTTTTAAACATAAGATCATCTTAAATTAAAGGTCTCTATATATGCTCTTCATGTATGCTTCATTATGTTGAAGAAATTATGTGTTTTGGTATTTCTGATAAATTTTAAATCATACTTAATGCTGCAGTTACTATAGCTACTATTTGTATCACACAAGCTTCAATATTTAATCAGTTCTTTAACTCAGAGTTTTCACCTTTACTCTGGCTTTAGGCCCTTTACATTCCAGAGGAAAGGCGAGTTGCTAAATCAATGCTTTTTGTGTTGAGGAAAATGACAAAGCTCTGTGAATTGAAAATAAGCTCATTAGCATAATCACTTAAGTGTCTGATTTCATTTTATTATCACTTCTTTGTAAAATCCATAGCTTCAGCACCCCGTACTGCCCTCCTCCCCTCTTTACACCCCCCATCCAACCACAGAGCAATGTAATTGTATTATCAGAGTACTTTACCAGTGTTGTGGGAATGTATTTTTAGACTCTGAACTAATGTAATGTGCACTGGCGGGGGATCTAAACATAGAATGACAAATTAGACTGAGAGCAGTGTTCGAGTCCCTTTCCTTGGGTTTCACCGTGACCTTCCTGATTGAATACTTCTCTTCCAACTCACTCAAATGATTATTTTCACATTTGCATGCTTGCAACGTATTTCTCTTATTTAATGGGCCCATGCACACACTTGGAAAACTTTTTTTTTTCTAAATATGAAACAGCAATTCGTCTAGTAATTAGAAGAAAGTGCCACGAGGAATTGCCTGTAATTATGACGACAGGGCGCTCAAGTAAAGGTGACTTGGCATATAATAGCAAGGTAATGGAGGGTGTTTTTTTTTTTTTTTTCCACATGGGACACAAGTTGTTTCCCCAAGTGTCAATGGGTGTACACTGAGAGACTGGAGAGAAGCAGAAGAAAAGAAAAATGTCAAGTGAGGCAGTGCCAGCACTGCATGATAATAGAAAAAAAAAAAAGACAAAGAGAATGAACCGTTTCATCTCCAGCTCGTAGTTAGAGGCAGGCAGGTCCAGGCAGAGGAAGGGTGAGTCAAAGTCAGGAACGGAAGAGCGCCGGAGAGGAAAGGCTTTTTATCATCCCTGACTCTTAAGAAGATCTCCCAAATGAGAGAGGGCGTGCATGCTAATGTCAGAGCCGCGTTGATAACTAGCCGCCTAGTTTTGCAGGGTTAGGGTTAAGCTGGGATTTGGAGGGTTGAGGGAATATGTGTTTGATACGTGAGCGAGCGCTGAGGTGCCTTTGCCTGAGCTATACACGTGAAGGATTATTCTAGAAGGTTTATCTGTGGCTAAAAAGAGTAATTTTACTGGTCCTTATTGAGTCTGTGTGGTTTCTGAGTCTCCAGAGGGAACGTTAAGCTAGAAGATCAAAGCTTGGCTGATAGTGTTGCCGCACGAAGTCATCATTTACTTTTCTTTTACAATGCACTACCACTGAAAGGTGTGTGTTTTATGGCTGTTTTCATAGGTTTCATGTCATTCCTTTAGCTCAGGACACAGAGGTCTTGTCTAATCCTTATATTTAAAAAAGCAAACATGTCCTGAGTTTGCAGACCTCATCTAAATTTCAAGGGAGAAAAGATTTGTAATTGTGTTTTCCAAAATGATAGTGATCAGTGTGAACTGATTCTATGCAGCTTTTGAGAAACAAAGACATTGCAGTGTATTTTGCGCACACCCACTGTGGCTTTATGGCAATAATAGATAAAACAAGACTTTTTTTCTGGTTTCTCTACATTTGTTTTATTTAATCCTGAGCCTGTGACTATTAAAAGTACAGTAGATCACAAGCTGAAAAAATGTCAAATAAAAAGGAAATGGTAAACATTTGTAGAGGCCTACAATTACAAGTGAATGTTGTGATAACATGCTAATTTGTGAAGACAATCTCTGGCAAAAAAAAATTTAGAATCACGTCTTTTGAAGGATCATCTTTGAGTTGAGTAAGTTTGTATATAAAAGCAATAATATTCGCCGACATGACACAAAACTGTTCTTTTTCACAATTTCACAAACTTTTGGCATTAAGGAACAATAAATGAGAAATAAATGTGAATGATGTGTAGTCGGTCACAATTGTTTTTATAAATCAAGTAGAGGGAAAAAATATGAAATCATGATAAAAACACTGTGTCATTAGTACTTGTTTGCACCACCGTTTTTTATATGACAA
This sequence comes from Cynodonichthys magdalenae, assembly GCA_031762555.1. Taxonomy (NCBI): domain Eukaryota; kingdom Metazoa; phylum Chordata; class Actinopteri; order Cyprinodontiformes; family Rivulidae; genus Cynodonichthys; species Cynodonichthys magdalenae. The sequence goes on from JARVJO010000002.1 coordinate 22,075,576, forward strand.
CTTAAATGATCAAGCATGGACCTAATTAATAACAGTTTTTGTCGATCTGCCTTCAACTGTCTGTTTTCTGCTGTTACCAGAACACCTTTGCAGGCTGGAGTCATGTCATTGACACAACTGACATTAAATGTTTTTCTTGTAGGAGCGTTTTCATGTCCTGTGCCCTGTGGCAAGACGCATTATCATCTTAAAAAATGAAGTCATCATCCCCAAACGTCCTTTCAACTGATGGAACAAGAAAAGTCTCCAACAAGCCATTGTAAATAATATGGCGATTTGTTTGCCAGTCTAATAAAATTTGTAAAGAGCTGACAGAAAACGTGTAAACTTCCACAGCTGTTGATGTTACGGGTCTGCAGGTCAGATAAAAACATGGGGGCAGTTGCTACACCTTCAATAAATGACAAATTCGACATTAAAATTGACACTTTTCTTACTTTAGGTGAGATCAAAACAAGACTGAAAAGCACTGTTAGAAAAAACAACTTGGCGTGTTGATACCAAGTGCCAGTGTGAAAAAATAAGATGATTTCATAAGTTCTTCAAATTCCCCCTTTTTGACTTTAAACAATATAAACCACTGTCCAAACACAAGGCTGTCTGAACCATGCTAGACCATATTAGGATTGCTAATTAAATTCCCCTTTGAGTCCTTTTTAAAGTAAAATAAAACATTATTATTGTCAGTCAATGATCCATTGTGGAAAAAATCTGATGCACATCTCCTCTGTGAGAGACAAGTTACACCCTGGACAGGTCACCACTTCATCACAGAGCCACATAGAAACAAATGAAACAGTTAACAAGTCAGGCTCTTACATAGTGACAATTTAACATTTAACTTATTTATTTTTGTTCTGTGTGTAGAAACCGGAGTACCTGGAGAAAAAAACCCTGCATGCACAGGGGAAACATCTAAACCCCACCGCAGCTGGACTTCAACCTGCAAAATTCTTGCTGCAAGGCGACGGCTAAGAAAAAAATATTTATTTAAAAGAAAAAAAAAATATCTGGAGAATTGTAGATGAGGCCCCGAAACTTGGCTGAACTGTGAAAGGCAAGAATAAATAAAATATCTCCAACATCAGCTTCACACTTGATTTTTACTGCAGTGCAACATCCAGTCAGAACAACATAGCTGCGATGCTCACCTGCCTCAAGGTTGCCCTTCTCTTCAACTGTTTTTCTTTTTTTTTTATTATTATCTACCAATTCTAACACTTGAGCATTCTGCTTCTCTATCTGCATGCGTTACAGCGCACACCGTGGCTTTTTGGCTCCCTTGTATCTCTAGTCTCCAATCTCCCCATTATGCTATGCTGTTCTGCCAGCCTCTCCTCCTCTCCCTTATCACTCGCAGTGAAAATCCAGCAGGCTAATCCCAGCGCCTGTGGGATTCCCCTCTCAATAATGATGTATATCTGAGGGATAGCATCAGAGCAACGTCCCTATCAGCCCACACACTCTTAATCCCATCACTCTTTGGTGTCCAAACCCAAGAGAGGCAGCGTTTTGGATGTTGTGCTCCCCGGCCTGAAGCCAGGGATGCGGCGCAGAGCAACAGCGATGATATATTGTGTTTTGGGATTGTGTTTGAGATCGTGTTCATTCGTTGTGTTTCAGATTCAGGAAACCTTGTGGTTTATCTCCCAACACTGCAGTTCTACAGTACACACACTGCAGGCCGGACACCACATTAAAAATTTGTGCGGGGTTGTTTTCTCCCGGTGAAACTGCTGGTCTGTGTAGCTTTACAGAAATTTTTATGTGCACTCTTCTACTGGAGGCACATAAATACAGAATGTGCTTAATATTTTAACATGCTCATGATGATGCAAAGGAGATTTGACACATTAATAATATACAAAATATGATGGACTACAGAGAGATTTTCTTGAATAAACTACCTTTATTTACCCCCCTTTTCCCCCTGTAAGTACAGGAATTTGTTCTGCGTTTGTCTCTCCTGACTCTGTGGTCAGACTCACTATTAGCACACAGCCTTTTATTTCATGTTTTTCTGAAACTAAATATTTTATGAGAGCTCTTAATATGACAAAAGCACCCTCACAAACTCACCCGTAGTACTCCATAAATCCTGCAGTCTTCACAAATACGACTGCAGAAAATTTTTATATCGTCTTGTCACTCATGTTTGTACGTCTCTGTGGCATGCAGGCGCTGTAATCCATTTTCCTCAAACTCTGGATTCATAGTTCATAGCATGATGGAGTTCAGAAGGAAAATTACATTTTTTTTTGCGACATCTATTATTTAACTGTCAGCAAGGATGAATACTATGCTCTTTCGGCTTTGTTGGAGAAGCTACAGACAGTTGGATTGTTGTGCAGCATTGCTCCATTTGCTCCTTGTCATGGCTTTTGTATAAATAGTCTTTCTTGTTTGGTCAGGGTAATGTCTGAAGGAGTCTATGTTAAGTTTGAGGGGGAAAAAATGTTAAGGATGTGTCCAGTCTGGCACCCTTTAATCTTCTTCAGTAGCATGACATGGCATCCCTTTTTGGGGATATGCAATACTTCCGAGCTCTTCCACTGTCTTGTTATCTCTGCACAGTTTTAATGCCTCTCTGTCGTTACCAACTTTTCGGTACAGTCTGTGACAGTATCAGAGTTTTGGAATAATTGACAGGTTCTGGTCTCACAGGTTTGGAATGCTTGTCTGTGCTGTCGTAGCCACTGAGCTGTGAAACTGGGCCGGAGAATTACCTCAGGAAGCGTGATGGGGAGGCGTGCGCAATCAGATGGCTGGTGAAGGTCAAACCAAAAATTATGCATTCATAGAATTATCAATGACAGGCCGAGGACGCTTGATGCACAAAGAAATTTACAGCTCAAAACTTAAAAAAAAATTACAACATCCATCTTCTAATTTTTAAAACAGCACTTTTATAATGTGTCAATGCACAAGTCCTTATACGTAATGAGACAAAAATTATTTGTTTGCATTATTTTGAATGAAAACAACAACTAATGCATCTCAAAACACTTTAAACAAAAACAGAAGGACTAAACCATTTAGTTAAATAAAAAAAACCTTGGTGTCCTTGAAGTATTGCATATTTCCCACTACTTTTCATACCACAGTTTTAGACTAATTTCTGTTGGAAAATGACTTTGACAAGTTGCAACCAATTATTGTTTTCTAAACTTTTTATTAAAATCCATCGAGTGGTTCGTAACTCTGCTTTCACAGAAAAACAAGAATGACCCCAGAACCTACTGCCAAAGTTTTAGGCAAATATAAACTTAGCACAAAAATAAGGAAATTTGAGTTTGGTAGATTATTTCTTTGTTGTAACAATGCCTCTTGGCAATAAATCTTATACCATAGGAAAGCCTTTTAATTTCTATTTTAAATGGTGCCACATTTGCAAGGAACATGCATTTGTGGGATGAGCAGTAGAGCTGAGTATTTGGGTTGCGCACATGATAAAATTTGCCAAATCTTCTCTGCCAAACAGCTTATTTTGCTGTTGCTACTGACAGTTATTTAGAGCTTCTAGTACAACCAGGTGCTGCCAGCTAGGTGCCTGATATAAGATTTATTGCCAAGAAGCATTGTTCCAACAAATAAATAATCAACCAAACACAAATTGTCTTACTTTTTGTGCTAAGTATGTACAGTATAAAACTAGAGTATATGTTGTGGATGATTCTCAGTCACAAATACACAACCATTGACACAATAATTATAAAGTTGTATTGTTGTCAGATTTGTGTTTTCTAAGATCAGATGACTGACAGTTTGAGTTGGAGTAACTCAAAACTTTAATAGTTGTAGATGTATGTCTAATGATTATTTCCGAAAGTTTCATTAAAATCTGTCCAGTGGTTCAAGAGATATTTAACAGACAGACAGAGGTGAATTTAAACATCAAATGGTAAACTTTTATACGTTATTGCACAATATATTAGCGCTTAATTGTTGAGGAACAGTGTCAGCTACTATCACACCAATGTTTAGATTATTAATATTAAAAAAGTTATAGACAAGTTTGTGTTATTTGAGGTCAACTGGTTGTGGTGGCCATTTTATGTTTTACTCAAAAAGTACTTGACCAGGTAGTTAGCTGGTACATACATATACCTGGTACTAAGCATTTATGGTTCTTTGTGAAGCATGTGTGTACAAGGTTCATATTGCTACCAAATTTTGATAAGTTTCTGTTTCTTTTGAAAAACATAATGACATGTATTATAAAAAAATCCAGTTTAATTGAAATCAAAGCACAAATGTTTTTCTGCATCTTCACATGTCATTAATGTTCCCATTTTTGTTGTTTTTGTGGCTAGAAAATTTTTAAAACCATTTGAGACCTAAATTGTTTCTCAAAAACAAGTTCTCCAGCAATGCCATCAAACTTTCTTTCCATGATGATTGCTTTAAATCAGGTTGAGACATACAGTAGTCAGAAACCCCAACTAGTTTTCAAGATGCTTGCTCAGAGTATATTATGATCAAATGTATCAAATGCTGCATTTAAGTCCAGAAGGATGAGAACTGAAATGTTATTTTGATCAAAATTTAGTCTGATGTCTCTTGTGAATTTAGTAAAAGCAGTTTCCATGCTGTGGTTTGAAGCTATGGTAGCTTGGTGGTCAGTGTCGTGGTCTTGTAATCCTGAGTCTGCTTTTCCAAGCCCATGTTGCATTAGGAGGGACATATGGCATAAAACATTTGCCAAATCTTACATGTGAGTTTGTTCGCTGTGGTAACCCCTGCAGCAGGAAGCAGCTGAAAGGAAAAAAAGAACAGTTTCAGTGCAGTGGTTTGTTTTGAATTTCAGCTGAAACTTGTCCTGAATATGATTTTCTTTCAGAGGGGCTTAAACAAAAGAAGACTAGATAGAAATACTGAGACATGAAGTTAAATCAATGTGATTGAAAGAGATAAGATCGGAATTATTTTGAGATTTAGATTATCTAGGTGCTCAGATGGCACATTACATAGGACAGTGTGCTCTATTCATCTTCATTCTTATCAGCTGATTAATCAATATAGTTAATGCATTAATCAAACTTATTCCATCTCATTGCTTCTTATTAGAAAAATCAAAGTGGTGTAGATCAAAATGTGGTCTGATGAAAGAGAGATTCAATATCTTCAGCTTGACAGATTCAATAAAACAGTCGAGCAGCTTCATGATCTTCATTACAGTATTTTATAGATTTATGTTTTTCTTTCAGTCGAACTCTGTGACCTTGATCAAGTAGTACGAAAACATTATCATCATAGTGGGCCTGAGGTAATATACACCATAAAGAAAAGAAGTTCACACACAGCATGATATTTGAAATAAAAAAGGATTCTCCACATTTAATCAACACAATTTAATTACTGTGCTGCGTTTCATTCGATGTGCACATAAAAGTTTGGGCAGATGTATACAAGCTGTTGTTTTTAGTGTTGAAGCATAACACAGAGGTTGTGGTGAAACAGTGGAATGTCTAAAATATCTAACTTTAAATTTTTCGTAATTGTGTTATTTTTACAAGCAAGATATCAGCGTTTGAGATATATAAAAAAAGGATCATTGCTGAAATTTTAATTATAACTTCATTCTCCATTCTTCCTTATTGTAAAAGTTCAGATTTTATCCTCACATTAATGCTTTCCTGTTTACAGCTTCATTCATATGTTCTTTGGGATAAAACTATTCCAGCATATTTTCATCTGTTTTGATTGTCAACCTTTCCAAATTTTTCCACTCTTTTAGGACATTGCAGCTATATTTCTTTTGTACCCTTATACTTTTTGTGATATTTTATAACTCTTTTTAGATTTGTTCTTATTAAAGTGAGTAGAGAATTATTTAAATCCTAGAATTAGATCTAGAATTAATTCTATCAGTACAAAAGCTTAAATTACCAAAACAGTTTCAGCTTCCTCCACACTCAGTACTCAAAATGCATTTTT
>JARVJO010000002.1:22087794-22097882 GCA_031762555.1 Cynodonichthys magdalenae
ATACATACATACATACATACATACATACATACATACATACATACATACATACATACATACATACATACATACATACCATTTAGATTTTAGTAACTAGTCTGCTATGTTTTGAATATAGTTAACTTTTCTTTTAACTTACAAGTAACCTTTTGCTACTTGTAGGTTTGAGATAGTTTTTTTGTCTTTTGCTATTTTGTACTTTTAGCTATAATTTTGACTTTTAATAACATTTTTCCACTTGTCGTTTTTAGTTAATGTTTTGATACTTTTTGCTTTTAGCTAGTATTTTGCCCTTTTTACCTATTATCTGATGTTCTGCCTTTAGTTTTAACAACTCAGTTTCATCTTCAGCAGTTTTCAGCAGTTTTCAGTACTCAGCATTCAGACTGCAATTTTGCAGAAAATGCACTTTCTGTAGTTTAAATTGGTTCTTTGCTAAGTTGTCCACTTTATGTGGACCGGCAAAGTGAAGACTAACCAATTCTAATGATTCATAAACACAAAATGCAGCTGGATCAGTAGAGAAGCCATCAGTGAATGCATATTTGGGAGGACATTGTGATGCCTATTTATGTGTCTTTTCAGCAACAAAACCAGATCCATTCCTGCTGTGCAGTTACATTTTATCAGTAGCAACTGCTGCTGTGTTGGAGAAAGACTGCAGTTTCACTGCCTTTTGATTGATGAGTGAACTGCCTTGGTTCTATCGGAGTAGAGATGCACGACCTTAGTGTGAAGACAGAGTTAGTTCCTTTTTTTTAGTTCTGAAACCTTTTTTTAACGACTGAATGATTCAAAGGTCAAATTAGGCTACTTAAACAATAAGACATTCCTCTGAAAGAGGCAGGTTATGAGTGGGGGGGACCTTTAGACAGCCTGAAGAAACATGACTTCAAAACACTTTCAAAGATCACAAAAAAAAAGTCTGGCTTCTTGGAAACAACATAAAAATATGACTCGAGACAGTTTGGACAATACAGTACGTGACAACCTGCCACTCTGTTTGTAGCTAAATGTTTGGCATGGCAGGGTCAGACTGACTTTTACCTTGAGCACAAACTCTTCTGACTTTCTAATAGAGGACAGACACATTAACATGATGGGATGCCTAGGTCCCATCTGACATGTCTGTTTTTATTAAACACAGCCTGTGTGCTAAGGTGCAAAATCACATCAGTGTTGCACACAATTTCCAAAGAGCTTTTGATGTTCTCTCTCTCTCTCTGCATGTTTTTCTTTCATATCTGCATTTAATAATTCAAGGTCTATTTTAATGTGGGGGATAAACAAAAGGAACAAACACACAAGTGGCTCTTGCTGAGGTCCACAATCTTAAACAAATCTCCCCAGGAGTCTGTAGCACATGGCTCCCCTCCCCTCCTTGCCTTTAGCCCAACATGGCCGTGCTCCCTGTATCTTTCACAAGCTGTTTGGCTAACAGAGGTCACAGAGGGTGTGTAGCGCATTTGGTCACGACATGGAAGCATTAGCCGCTGCCAGCAGGTGTGTAATTATATATGAAACAAGGTTTTAAAGGAGGAACACCATGATGGCATGAAAAAAGTAGGCCAAGAAGAGCAGTCTTCAGAAGAGTCCTATATTTACTCCTCACACACTTCAAAATGTGTGACTTTGTTTGAAGTTGTAAAATCTTCCAAGGTTACTTTGACTGTTTCAAGATTATATTGTTAAACATATAATTGTTTAATATGCTAAAATAGACCAACAGGGTGAGTTCTTCAAAGACAAATCTTTATCACCTACAAGGATGAAAGGCGGAGAGTTTTGATTTTGTTTGAGGGTATGTTTGTTAGCAAATTATCTCATACATCAGGGGACTAATTTTAAATACATTTTCAGAAAGTAATCACTTGATGTATGTCTATTAAATTTCAGAGACAGCATAATTCAAGTCGGCTGCCTCATCCAACTGTACTTAAATACACAAAAATGCTTTTGACTCAATAAATTTCACAGATATTGTGCCAAAGTCTGTTGTGCCAGTAAATAAGATTTATCCCAAAACCCTTACTTTAAACATTAATTGATTTTGTGAAGTATTTGTTTAAAGCTTTGGTTTTAAACCTTGGTCCCAACTCTGTCTGTAAGCAAAAAATATCATAAACAGATTTTAATAAAGTTTTTAGAAAATAATGTCTGAATGTACATTTACCATTGATTAATGATTAGAATCAACCTGATTCAAGATGGAATCACAGCCAACATACCATGTAAAGCTGAGAGTGATCCCTGACACAGACTCTGAGCTCTACTCATTATGAGATCTTTGTTGATAAGTTTACCATTAAATGTTGTAGCAAATTCTGTCAGTTAGCAAAATATCTTGTAAATTATTGGTTGGATTTTAATGAAATTCTTAAAGACTGATGTATTAAGATCCCAGAAAACAAGTGCTAAATTGTGTGTGGAAACTAAAAAAATAGCATTTGTTGTTAGTGGGCATGTTGCGGGTGATCTGCGCAAATGGTAGTGGTGCAAAAGTGGTGCGGACCACCCACTAAAAGTGAGGCTTTTGCATGTGCTACTGGCTGTCACCATGGAGACAGCAAATCTATACCAATCATCCAGATGCAAGAAATTGCAGTGTTGCAAGGCAGGGGCACTTTTAGGGGAAGGTTCACAGGGCATTGGCCCTAGATGAAATCTGATTGGTTCCCTGAAGTTCAGCTGCGCTGTCACTCATCTGTCCATTGCCCTAGAGCGATGATGCAGGGTCCATGTCCAAACACTAGTGGTGCTAATGAGTCAAATAGAAAAGTCCAGCACGAATCAAACTTAGGTCGTATTCACACCTAACACATTTGGTCCGCTTTAAATGGACCAGAGTTCGTTTCCAGCGTTGGTCCGGACCTTTTGTGCAGGTGTGAATACACTCATGCGAACTGTGGTGTGGATCAAACAACCGGACCGGGACCCGCTTTTTGCGGTGGTCTCAGTCTGCTTCCAAATGAACTCTAGTGCGGTTCCCTTCTGGTGTGAGTACAGACTGGTCTCAAACTTGACCAACTACAGGAAACATGCGCCTTTTTGTACTTCACGGGCCACCATTGCTAGGCAACATTAGTCTTTCAGTGTTGCTAACGCTAACATTGTGCTAAAAACAATGAGCCATTGTGGGTCAGGGAACGCGGAGCATCTTGTCTTCTTTAGGTTGCGGCATTTGACAACACTGTCCCAAAATAATAAGTATATCATCGCAAAACCACCCCTGAATGAGCTGCTCTTAATATTCTTAATAGTCAGTTGGATTAACACCATCTTTATTTTTGGGTCTGTGTTCTGTCCTGCCCCCATCATTTCTGTCCAATGGGAGCAATGACAGTCACCCGGATGGCTTTGTTTATAAATTATAGTCCACTTGCAAAAAGCACAACGTGAATGCAAACCGCACCAAAGGAAAAACAAAGTCCACTATTTGGTCCGGACCAAACAAGTGGACCAAAGGATTTTTCTGGTGTGAATACACCCTTACACCCTTACTTCTCCTTCTCTTAAGAAAATTTGAACAATTCTGCAAAAAAACACATATCTGTGTATTTAAAAGTATTTAATCTATGTACACTAAAAATACATGTAAAATTGTTAAGGAGAATATACTGTGCAAGCTTTTATCAATTACATGACAAATGTTTGAACATGTGAATACCACGGTCTTGTGTGCAAGGATGTTGAACAGATACTTGGCCCCTTGAATTACATTGTAGCTCCTTGAAGGCCTCTTACTCGAAAAAATCCTAGGTCTGCCATTGTTGCAAGGAGTTTTCTATAGAACAGGGGTCAACAACCCACGACTCCCGAGCTCTTTCTGGCTTTGACCCCAATAAATGTGCTGTAGTTGTTTAATATTTGTTTGTTTTATTAACTTTTTTCACCAAAGTTATTTTGATGTTTAATGTGATACTTGAACATTGTGCAAATCACACACACAAACAGGAGGTGTAACAATATATCAATCCATATGGATATTAAGTAATGACTGAATGCACATGTACAAATGATTATTGCTTGGAGTCAACACAACTCAAGATGGCCACCACAGCAAATCAACCCTACCCTGCATAAAAATGGCCACAACTCAGTTGATTTTATAGCTAATAGGCAAAACTTTGATGTGGTAGTAGTTAAGCTCCATTGTCAACATACACTCAGAGGATTAATGGACTTCATGAGATCTTACAATTTAATGTGAGATCACGATTTATGCTATTTTCATGATTTTCCTAAAACCTGTTACAACTCCTCACTTTTCAACGTGTTGATTTTAGTTCAAAGTAAAATATGCATTGCTATAAAAAATTGACAGGTGTTTCATTTTTCTGCTCAGTGTGGTCACTGTGTCCTGTTTTCTGTGTTTCAGGTACGGTGACATGGTGCCAAAGACCATTGTAGGGAAGGTGTTTGGGTCCATATGCTCTCTGAGTGGGGTGCTGGTCATTGCCTTGCCTGTCCCTGTCATCGTGTCAAACTTCAGCCGGATCTACCACCAAAGCCAGCGGGCAGAGAAACGACGTGCTCAGAGGGTATTGAATACCCCCCTCCCCTTTATTTTGCTTCTCTGTGCCCTTTTTTTTCTCCCTCTGCCCAAGTCTTATCCACACATAGCAGAGTGACAGGGCAAACACTATCTTCCAGAATATTAATCTGTTATTGTGTTTGTGTGCATGTGTGTGCGTTGGATGGGGCTGAACTTGCTTTAAGAATATTTCATTGGGAGACAGAAAAAAACAGGAGTGACAATAACTGAGCAAATGCTCTTTAGATTATTGTGTCAGCAACTTTTCTGTAGAAAAATGTTTTCTTTTTTTTTCCTTAAAATGTTTACCAAGGCAGATTCTTTTTCCTAATAGTACATTTAAGCATAACTTTTTTTTCTGTTAAATACTATGGCTGCCAGAGAGAGAGACAGAGCCAATTAGTGTGACAGACGAAGCATCAGGGGCTAAAACAGAGGTCTGTTTGTTCAAACAGAAAACTCGCCTCGCTAGAATCCGTGCTGCGAAGATTCGGGGCACTAATGCCTATATGCGCTACAAACAAAACGGGCTCCTGATCGACTCGCTGGAGGAGGTAACGGCGCCACGCAGCAGCATGGGGGCTGACTGACTGACCTGGGCCTCGCCTGCATGCCGCTTTTGCTCTGAACGGGGCGGGGGGGTAGGGTGTGGGTGGCTGGGAGGGGGGGCCATGCAACCACACACAGGAAAGTTGGGGGCTTCTCTCATGCAGTATCGCAAAGGTCGCTATCATTCCAGTGCTCCAGTGTGGTCGTCCTCTCTCTCTCTCTCTCTCTCTCTCTCACGCACACACACACATACATACATCACACCTTTTAGCTGAAGCATTGACATTCTTTTAGACACACTCTCTCTCTCATTTTGTCCATACAGCAGGAGGACCGGGGAGTCATCTCAGTCACACTGACTCATGACCGAGCTCTGCATGTCTGTCCAACAGGGTTTGGAGGGGAAGGAGGGACCCAAAGGCTTAGTGGAGATTAGGTTGCCCATGGTTGCTCTGTGCTCCGCCTGCATCTCCTCTAAACTCTGTGTTTGATTTGCTGCTCTATTTCAGTGTGGGGGTGTGTGTGTATGGGTGTGTGCGTATGATTTCTACAGCCTATAGATTTTAGTGCAGACTAATACGACATGCTTTTCATCTAAGTGTCTTGCAGAGATTCATCAAGTATGTGTGTGAGTGTGAAGTGTGTTGTGTGTTTTTGGTTTGAAATGTGTCTTTTGTTTGGAATCTGTTCGATCTGTGCCCAGGTGCGCCACTGCTGCTGCTCTCAAACGTGGGGTTTTCTGGAAAGGGTGTGCAACAATAATATCTTAGCTGTGGCAGATAGCTTTTTGAGCAACCTCAATTTGTGGAAAGAGTTTTTTTCTGACCAGGAGGATGAGCTAATGGCTAGTCAGAGTTGGGCTGAGACCAAAGTTCATTGCTGGTGTTTTAAAACTATAACTGTAGCTCAGTTTATTTTACATACATTAAGCCAAAATGTACTTTGAGTAGCATAGAGTCATCTTCACACATACCCTATGCATTAACACAAACCTGTTTCACAACCTTTTTCTGCAGGCCCCCACCACCCAACATCTCCAACCACAGTTATTTTACTTTCAAAGCCCTTTGCAGTTTATTTCACACCTCAACGTTTTTTAATCAATTGAACTATTAAAAGTAACCTGAAATAAATTACAAGCTACAACCTCTTTTCAAATAACAGAACAGCAAACAACTTTTATTGAGTAATTGTTTTAAGTGTAATTGTTCCTTTTTTTTACTGTAATAATATTCTATCTTGCTAATTAAAGATATGTGTACACACACACACATCTATATATATATATATATATATATATATACACTGTATATATATAATTTTTTATTTTTTTAAATGCCTATGTGTGCAAAATGGGTTTAAAAACATGAACAACTTCCTGAGAGGCAGACAAAACAAGACTTGTTGACCGAAAACGGCACTAACCTCCACCCTCACACACAAGTTTGTATTTCTATCCTTATTAGGACCTTTCATTTACTTTCATTGACTTTTATTCATTTGCAGCCCTAAACTTAATCCCCCCAGTATCTGACCCTAAACCTAACCTAAACTCAATTCACACCTCAGTCCTAAACCAAACCCCCAACTCAACAATTGACTTCTACCATATTAGGACCGGTCTTTGGTCCCCTTTAGAACCACTGGTCTTTACATGGTAGGTGCGCATACCAGAAACGGTCCTAAAAAGGCAACAAATAAAAGTACACATAGACGGACACACTTTGGAAACCACTGCAGTACCAGACGGTGCAATATACTGTGGGATTTAGCATAATGTCAATTTCAAGATTTGATTAAAGCTTGTCTAACTTTGTCATTTCTCAGTATAAGATGATCTCAGTTTAAAACTGGAAAGGCAGCAGGTGAATGCTAGGCCTTTAATTAAAATAGAATTATATAGTTTTTTGCAAATGCAAATAGCTGCAGCAGCAGCTAGCTGTGTTACCGTAAGTGTAGTCTACGGCTCCTGACAAAAATACCTTAATATTTCTGTCAAAATAACTGTACACTGCAAACGTGATGGCAATGTTAATGGTTTATAAAATAGTGTTTTCAAGAATTGTTTTGAAAGTTTTTTTTTTGCTTTTTCAGTAGAAAACAGATTAGTTTCTTCATCATCAGTGCCTTTTTTTTCTTCCCAAAGAGAAAATAAATGAGAAAAGTGAAAGAAAAGATTGTAAGAGAGACAAGAAGATATGTGAGATATAAATTGAGAAAACAAAAGACAACACATCCGCTATCCGCCTCCATACATGCAAAGGGGGATAAAACAACAACAAAATATATATGCATATAACAATAATAATTACAACCTTGCTGTAAAGTGTACATACACATATACACCCATACATATATATATATGTATATATACACATGCCCATTTAGTGACCAACGCAGTCCAAAAATAGTATGTATGTCAGGAACCCCTGGAACTAAACACCTGATTGTGTGCAGTTGTGAGCATGCGTGTATATATAAGGTTTCTCCATTGGAGTATTCAATAGTGACTGTGGAGGACCACAGACCCGACCCCCAAGGCCCGAGGCAAACATGAGGAAGACCAGAGCCAAAGAACCCGAGAGAGACCCCAAACGCGGAGCCCCCAAGGGCACCAGCGCAGGAACAACTGCTTACCCACCCCCCAGAGCGGACCAGAGGAAAGAACCAGGAGAGCCCCCCCAGCGACCCCATGCAGTAAACCCCCAGGGCCAGCAGAGACAAGCTCACAGGCCCCGCTGGGACCTGCGAGGTCCACCACTAGCAGTGGGCCCCAGATGAACCCGAAGAGGGGGCAGCCTGACTTATACCCAAGCATACACAGACACAATCCCACCCTCATCCTCACACCTACTCATTCAAAAACACACAAAATGGACGCCATATTCCACTCACACTCATCATGCACACACTATACCCCCCAGGTCCAGGACATGCGCCCACCCCCTACAGAGGGCAGCTCACATCTGAAGGAGGTAGACTCATTCATTCCGGGGTGGAGAGGTGCTAACAGCCAAGGCTAGGCCCGGGCTGCACCAGGCCGACCAGCCAGCGCCCCCGCCGCAGTGAAGCTACAACCCTGACCACCCCCACACACTGCCAACAGCCAAGTAAACACCCCCAGCCGACTACCCGCCAGACTCCGGTGGCCCCCCCTGCCGGCGGGCCAACCATGGCAACCAGGAACCATAATTTGGGAATCCAAACAGCCCCAGGGGAGTCGGAATGCCAGCCCTGCCCCCCAAGCTCCGAACCCACCCGCAGCCTAGGCCCCCACCAGACCATTCTTTGGACCCCATCCCCAAATGGCAAACGGGGAGCGGGGCAGTGAAGAAAAAAAAAAGGAAGAAGACCCACACACACACACCTCCACCCTCAGATGTACTGTGGACGCATGTTGTTCTATACTGCAATAAAAATGGGGAAGAAGAAAGGGCAGGGGCCAGCATGTTGCCAGTACTCCCCCCACCACAACTCTTGCCCACAACCCTAAATGTCTAAAAGCAACCATTGGTAGTGGACACAGGCATCAGTGGGGAGAGTGTCCTTACCTCCTGAATGCCATGAACCTACCTCCAAGTCCCTATATGTGAATGCCATGAGGATGTTATTAGTGAATGTCTAAGGTGTACAATAAAATTGGAGTACAGGTGGCTATGGCAAATTATGAAGATGAAAAATTATTGCTCCTGTAATGCACCTGCACACCGAGTTTGGATTTTCAAGTTGCTCATAAGTCAAAATTAAACTCTCTTTCTTCAAACTGAGGTTGTTTACAGAGCTATGCATAACAGGTAAGACAGTAATTGTTTATATCCTTTCCACAAAACCCCACTTTAAAAGACCTGAGCTATCGCTTTAACTTCAATTTGACTTTTGCAGTCCTTCTAGCCAAAACCACTCACAGTATGTCAGTCAAACTTGTTGTAGTTAGCCCAAGTTTCCATGCATTAAAACATCTCCGCCTCATTAGTTTCAGTAGATTGGCTGCCATGCTACAGATCAGCATTTTGACTCAGTGCTTTGCCTACTCTCCACCACATCACCGAGCTGCTAGTTGTTGCCTGAGACAGTTTCTGTTCCGAGTCTGAGCCTGCTCATCTACACTGCAGCTTCTTCTTCTTTTTCTTGTCTTTGTCGATTTTAACTTTGTGTCTTTCAAGGCCTCTAAGGAAGCAGGACAAGCCTTGGTGGTAAAGGCCGCCACCCCACCTTTTGAGAGCCAGCACCATCATTTGCTGCACTGCTTGGAGAAAACCACGGTAAAAAACTCTCATTTTTTAAAATTAAACAATTATTTTTGATGATAAATGGTCACGTGTTAGTTGTTTTAAAACCCCAATTGACATTATGACAGAACGCAATGATTTGCAAATTAAGCCCAAATTTTATTTACAGTTGAATATATCCAAGGTTGAAACTAAATAATTGTGTCTTTTTGGGGTGAAAAAAAAAGAAGTTGTTTTGATTTTTATTGCAGAAACACAATTAAAAAAGATGGCTCTGGGCCACATTTCCCATTGTGAATCTTCACTTGTTTTAACAACATTAACTTAATGTCTTAGTTCGTAGAAGACTAGTTGCTGGAGTTTTTTATTTAGAGGAAAGATGTCCTATCATTGTTTGTTGTAAGATACTGTTCAATAGTCTGGGCTGGATCTTCTTTGCTGGACGCAAAGATATGTTGTTCTAAAACCTGTACAAACTTTCTGCATGGATCGGGCTTTTCCAGATGCATAAGCTGTCCATGCCTTAGACACTAATGTACCCACATACCATCAGAGAAGCTTTTGAACTGTGCACTGATACAGGCTGGAAGGTCCCTCCCTTTTTTTTTTTTTATGAGGGACGTGGCCTTTGTGATGTTCAAAATATATTTTCAAAATTATAGTTTTCTGGCTACAAAACAGTTTTTTTAAATTTTGCCTCAGTCCGTCCATTTTCTTCCGCTTATCCGAGGTCGGGTCGCGGGGGCAGCAGCCTAAGCAGAGAGACCCAGACTTCC